>JAXDDX010000014.1:3315000-3510000 GCA_034670405.1 Hoplostethus atlanticus | reverse complement strand
ACAAAATGACTGCGGGGCGATGAGGGGAATGAGCGTGGTTCAGATAACTCCGCGGATTCTTCCAGGAGCGTAATGAAAGACTAGGTTATAGGCTTAAAATAACATAGAGCATAGGAGAATGATTAAGATGAAAAATATAGTAATTGTGTAAGTGTGTGTGTGCACACGCGTGTGTGTGTGTGTTGGAACGGAGCGGGAACACAATGGATCCCCTGACTGACTGCACGGAGTAACAAAGCAGATCCATTAGCAAGACGACATCAGTGAGCTCATCTTAAATCCTCATTAAAAGACTGCACTGGCCAGGATAGGAGGAGAGAAACAGGGGAGGCAGAAGGGGGGGGGGGATTTAAAGACTAAAGCAAATTGTAGAGGGTGAACAGAGGACGGGGGGGGGGGAAGAGGCAGTAATAGGGTGCGAGGGGGAGGGGTGTCAGGAGGAAGGCAGAGAGGGGGTGGGAAGATATGATGCTCAGTCAGCCTTTGCTGAAAGAGGACATGTGTCTCTGTTCACTCTCAGCAAAGAGACGCAGAAGAGAAGTGGAAAACAGGATGAAAAAGAACAAAAAAAAAAAAAGATAAAAGGGACAGCAGGCCAAGATAATGAGATGGAAAGAACTTGGAGGAATTCATCTCACATATTTACATCCAAACAAGGCCTAGCTGTCGTCAATATGACCTAGAAAGCTACAGCACTGTTAATCTGGAATGCTCCAAAACTGTACGCCACATAACAGAATTAGCCCAGTTAGATGTCCTAAATGCAGTAGAAATTCATTAATAAAGTCACTGTCAATAAGGGGTGTTGAGTTGTCTGCTGATTAGCAGGTGGAGGACAGAAAGAGAGAGAGAGAGAGAGAGAGAGAGAGAGAGAGAGAGAGAAAGAGAGAAAGAGAGAGAGGAGGGTGACTCCACTCCACTAGTCTTCTGAGAATGTTTCCTGCGGTTGCTATTGATCCATTTTAACCTACTTAAAGACAGACAGGAACACACCGACTCAAACAGGCACAAGCTCATGCCTGCACACACATACCCACACACCCACACACACACACACACACACACCTACACACACACCTTCCACAAGTGTCTTGCTGCTGCAGTGGAAACGTCAATAGAACCACAGACGTCTTGAAGCCGTTCTTAATAATCACCTGAGAGGAATCAAAGACAGTCTGCTCCTTTATGCCAAGCACTCACCGACAAACAAACAAGAGCAACAAAACAATTCCCCAACAAAACATCAGACAGAGGATTACCCAGTCCACTGGCAGGCTAATTAGCCTTACCTGTAAGAACACAGCAAGTTGGCTGGGGAAGACGGAGAGGAAAGGGGGGCTGGAGGGGAGGGGGAGGGGGAGGAGAGGAGAGGAGAGGAGAGGAGAGGAGAGGAGAGGAGACTGCCTATCTTTCTGTGTGTGTGCGGGAGGTGTAGTTTGGATCCGACATCACACTAGAGGAAACAGCCTCAGATCAAAAACACAACACATGAAGTAGATGCACTGGATCATACTGGTGAGGTGAATAACAAGCTTTGTGACTGGATAAAGCGGAGTAATGTTACTTTAAAGTTACTTCTTCTTTTCTTTTTTCACATGAAGTGTGTGTTTAAGCGTGTCCAGACAGAGCCAGACTCTTGTACCTGGGATGCGCGGCCCCCTCAGAGGGTTGGACAGCGCCATGCCGATCTCGGTCATGCCATAGCGTTCCAACAGTGTGTGTCCTGTAATCTCCTCCCAGCGCTGCAGAGTGGGCAGGGGCAGAGCAGCTGAGCCTGAAACCATCAGCCTGAAGACAGAAAGCTGAAGGTGAAGGAAACGAATAAGACATTCCTGGGTGACACTGAGCAATGCAGTAAAAACTAGGAGTAAGGTGTGAAATAATCTTATTTCTTCTTCTTCTTACTTGGCACTTTCATTTTGAAAAAGACTGGAGAGAAGACTTAAATTGTGATGGAGGCATCTATCCATGAGTAGTAGAATCTATCACTTGCTCTACCTACCTGATCCTCTCCTTGCAGACTGCTTTGACAAAGTCCTTGACATGAGGCTGGGGGAAGTGCTGATCAAAGTACTGGATCAGCTTAGAGTAGATAGTTGGCACGGCCATGAACACATTAACTAGGGGAGCCTTGGAGCTCAGCAGTACCTCCCACACCTGGGACACAAAGAGAGGAGAGAGGATGAGGGAGTCAAACATGTGAATGGAGAGGGCGGAGGAGAGAAAGGGAGAGGGCAAGACAATAAGTGAAAAGGAAAGGAGCGCATCTAATGGATGGGTCTGTGGCAAACTAAATTATTCCATCCAGATCCATTCCATCAATGTGATGGAAGAAGGTGCCATTTTGTTTCTGTTATTTGCAGTGAATAGCAGTGTCAGGTCCAGGCAGCAGCTTTGTATTAAAGCTGTCAACACGTAACAAAAAAAAAAAAAAGCAGTCAGGATTTGTAAAGGTCAGGGAGAGGAAAACAGCAGACTGCTAGAGGGCTCAGTCAGGACTGTGTGGCCAGTTAAACGGCCTTCTGTACAGCTACACACACACAGGGGTGCATGGACATAAACATACAGCATAAGCTACATGCACATATAAAAACACTGTTCAAACACCACATAAACTCACTTACTCAAGGACGAAGCCATTTTACACGCCTCACCTCACCCCACCCCAACACACACACACACACACACACACACACACGTATGGCTACGTCGCAGTAGACAGTGGAAGGATGGGAGGACAGCATGAATTATCTGAAGGTGAACGACAGCTTCTCAAAGTCCTGTCTTTCCCTCCGGAGACAAACACTCCTCCCCAGCTGTCTCCCCTCCCCTTCTAAGTCTACTCATCCTCAGTTCTCGTCTTTCATTCTATACCTCCATTTCCCAAGCGCAGCCTTTTTCATTCTCTACTTTCATCTCTGGCGCCCCCCCCACCATCTTCCCTTCATCGTTCTCCTTTCTCACCTCTCTCTTCTCTCCCTATCTCACATTCACTTACCTTCTCTCTCCATTTCATAATTTCCTGCTTCGCTGCCTCTGCAATCTCTCTCTCTCTCTCTCCCCTGTTCTCTCTCTCTCTCTCTCTCTCTCACACACACAGACACACATTCACACACAGAAAGATGCGGTCTCTCTCATCATCCTCCTCACCACCCACCACATCGCTTCTAATGTGCCAACAATTTCTCAACTCTTCCTTCCCCATCTCCGTTGGGTCACCTTTTCCAGAGGCGCCTAATCTACTGCGCCCCATTCCATCAAAACCGCCCCTCCTTTCAACTCCTCTATCTCTAATCAACTTTTACACATTGAAATATCTAGAAAGATGAAGCTGAAATGATTCATTCTTGTCTACGGCCTACTCAAACAACTCTAGCCTATCCTATCTCTCACAGTAATTACACAAGCCGATCCAAAACAGTGGACACTCATGCGTGCACACACACAAAGTAAAAGTCAGTTCAGAGGGAAATATTATTTACTGAGTGTGCTCTGACCATTCTGGGTGGTGTCTATCAAGTGCAGTGGAGCGCTTCCACCGAGTCCACTCTGGAGGGGAGAGGAAGGCAATTTATGTCTGTCAAAGAGCTGGCCTCCACCTGGGGGACGGGATGTGGTGAGAACCCAGAGCTACTGCCTGCATCCTAAGCAGCCCTCAGACCTGTTCAGCCCTGTAATAACAGTAGCCAGTCCTGCCCCAGTTATACAAATTAAGATAGATAGAGAGATAGATAGATAGATAGATAGATAGATAGATAGATAGATAGATAGATAAGTTTCATCAAAATCAGACTGGTGGTGTAGTAGTTAGTTATGGCCTTTCAAAGTTTGAAATTTAAAAAATTATAGTGCCCCCATCTGGCCAATCAGTGTATTTTATGTTTGTATTTTAAACCCCAGAACACAGTGCCAAAATGCATCATCCCTCCAAGTTGCATTAAAATTGATTGGACCAGTGGTGTCCGATATATCATATTGGAGTTTAAAATTTTGACCTTTAATTATAGCACCCCCATCAGGCCAATCAGTGTCATTTTTTTTAAAACGCTAGAACACAGCACAAAGATCCATCATCCTGTCACGTTTCATCCAAATCAGAGCATTGGTTTTTCAGATGTCAGCTAAGGAACTGTGTTTGATGGATGGACGGTCACAGCCGATCCATAGGCACAAGTACAAATAAAAACACAGTTTGCTCCTCTGTACAATCACACAACCTATTTACAGCAACATATAACACATATGACACAGCACTGACAATTCACACTGTGCTATCTATCTATAGCTATACTGACAGATCCGTAGACCTAATGATCGGTCGACCACTAGCTTCTTCTGACAAGTCGGCAACACTACCAAGATCATGCTGTAGCAGACTGCGTTATGATCTACTGGATCACCATTCGTGCATTTAAAATGATTTGTCACCATCAGAAAAATCAATGTCAGTCTCTACTGGCCAGGCTACCCTTCAGAGATCTTAGCGGAAAGAACAGACTATCGATCAATTCGTCAATGTACTGTAACTTCAAGAGGATAAGAGTAAAGGCATTCTCTAGGGGTGAGAGAAGGGTTTTTGTGGTTTGGTACACAAGGTCAGGAATAACAGTCGAACACTGATGGCTATAACAGAGCATCAAAACCCCATGTTGACAGAAACGTGTCCTTTAAAGACCTTTCCCTTCAATCTACCTTCACTTCTTTACTCCCATTATGTCCTGACATACATACAAAAACACACACACGTTTCTGTACTCCTATACATCCACCACCCCCCCCCACCCAGCCACACACACACACACACACACACACACACACACACACACACACTTACCACCCCCTTCTGCCCCCTCCCTTCCCACGGCCAAACAAGCACTATCATTCTTCAATGTCAGCTCATCGATTGATCCGCTCCTTAAGCCCCTGCCGTGAGTCGGCGTTGGTCAGATACAAAGCCACACAGGGCAATCCATCACTGAGCCCCAAACACTTAGTTTGACAGTCAGAGAGGGAGGAGGAGGACAGATAGATAGAAGGAGAGAAGGAGGAGAGATGAAGCGAGGAGGGTAAAGGAAAGGGGGGAGAAGGAAAGTGGAGGGAGAGAGGGAAACACTGATAGAGAGAGGAATGGGCTGACAGAAAGGGGGATTGACATAGAAAGAGCTGAAGGTCTTTTTCAACCCCACTGCACCTTGCCCTATTCTCAAAGCCCAAACACTTATCAGCTCCACTGTCACCGCTAGCTTGGCTCACATAGCTGACGACTGACCCCGACAGCTGAATAATAAGGGGCGCTAATAAAGGGTTTACTGTACCGAGAGAGGCAGACAAAGAGAGAGAGAGAATGAGAGACCGACAGAGGGAGAGAGGCAGGAAAAAAAGAGAGAGAGAAACAGAGACAGAGAGAAGCAGACAGCAAATCAGCGAGACAGAGACAGAGTACAGACTAGACCTTCTGTGGCTGGAAGTCGGGCAGCATGATGCAGGTGGCGCCCACCCAGAGCGGGCACAGCAGCTTGTTAACAATGCCGTGCACGTGGTGGAGCGGCAGGGTGTGGAGGATGACGTCATCTCTAGACCACGCCCACTCCGAAACGAGCCCTTGGACCTGGGGGGGGGGCGGGGGGGGAGAGAAGAGGGTGGACAGCAAGTCATACTTCCAATAAGATAAATAACCTATTGACTTAGCTATCATCAAACTGTGATGTTCAATGTATTCCAGGAGTTATTTTGTGATGAAGTGTTGTAATTTACCTTTTCGGTGTATCCACTTTCCCTCAACCTGCCTCGTCTACACCTACTTCAGTAGGTCTGAACTTCAACAACCCCCAGAGAATGTGCCTGAACTTATTGCATTTAGCTGTGGGTTGTACATGTAGGTGGAGAGAGCAATAGCAATAGCAATAGCATAGTAAGAGCAAGAGAGATTTTTTTCCAGTCAAGCCCCTTCTACTATGGATCGGACAAACAGACTTGGACGCTACCTGAACCCCCGGACCGACCCCCTGTCTCTCCCTCCCTCTCTCTGTGCGTCTCCCCAGGTCCCTACTCCCGGGATCCCCACAGAAGGAGGTGAACCTGTCCTCCGTCTCTCCCTCACCCCCTCACCTAGCAGAGCTCAATAAACAAACAATTGTTCTGTTTCACCCAGACTCTAGTCTCTGCGGCTGGTTTTTCACACATCCCTCGCATTATCTTCAGGCGGCTTACCACAAAACACAAAAGCACAAAATACACCCTATAGGCACCGTGACACCTCAATAATTGAATTAAGGAATTCATGGTGCATTGTTTTTTAATGTTTCTTATTGGCAAAAATAAGAATTGCAATAATGCTGCTAGTCAATGTAGTAGTGCTGCATCCGAACCCCCCACAACTGAAATAAACACATACACACACAGACAACCCAATCTCAAATTTAGAGTTTAATCATTTCTTTTCTTTTCCAGTAGGCTTGTTCATTCACATCAAGCAGATGTTGCAGCCTTCCAGGATCTCTGACTTACTAACTGACTCACTTAATCATTCACTTACTCACTTCCCTGGGCCAGCCAGAGGCTTTAATTCAGAACGATCACATTTTCCACTCTATTGGACATGTAGGTCAATTTTGGTTGAAAGTCTACAGGAAAGCTCTTCAGGAGATCTCTAATGACATAAATTGGATGATTATTCAGACAGCTCGACTGGAAAAAAAAAGCAGAATGATGCCAATTAGGAGGTCAGATATGGGTATGGAGGTATGGGGGTGCTGTTTACACACTTCCTGCATCCAAAAACACACACATGATTTCAGGGGGCCATACAGATATTTAACATTTTGGGGTTAAAATAAATGATATGAATTAAACTCTAATATTACTGCAAAAAAATATTTAATTATAATTCTGTGGTAGCATGAAATATAAACACCTCCCCATAAAGCACTGCTCAAATCTGGAGCAAAAAGGGCTCAGAGGGCAAGAGCAGCCAGAAACAGCATTCCTCAGCATCTGCTAAGACCTGTATGTGATATTCCATAAATCCATGGATTGAGGTTTGTTTTGTCTGTTGGTATTGATTTTTTTTTTTTTGGGATTTGTCTCCCTATTCTATTTATACTGTAAAAGTTGACAACACTTACCATGGCTTGGATGTTGCTGTGAGTATGGAGAACTCCTTTAGGTCTCCCTGTGGTGCCACTTGTATAGATGATCATCGGCAGGTCGCTCTGCCCAGTCTGTGATGGCAGTCTCGATCTCTTGGGTCTCTGCCCCCTCTAAGGTGTCCAGGCTGGAGGTAGGGGGAAGTGTCAGGCATGGAAGACCCAGCTTCTGTGCCAAAGACTCCAAGGTGTCCGCATAAGGATGCCCTGCCACTAGCAGTGAACTCTGAGAGTCAGAGATGATGTACTCCAGTTCAGATGCTGGGTGTTTCTGGTACAGTGGCACCGCGGTCCCGCCACACATCCATGTCGCCCACTGTGCCACCGTATACGAAGCATCATTAGCACACAGGAAGGAAATGCGCTTTCCTTCCACGTCCCCAAAGTCTGAGTTGAGAGCAGCAATAATTCTACGTGCAAGGCCTAAACTGCAACCATACAGCTGCTTGTAGCTGTGGCTGCCACTACTGTCTATGATAGGCCAGTTTGCCGCCATATGCTGGAGCTCTTGCAAAGACTGGCTTCTGATTTTTCCTTGATGATGGTGCTATAGTCCATCTGTTGCTCGTAGTGGTGGCATAAGCTTTCCTCAGAATCACATTTTCCAACAGCCATTTCCCTGGCTCTAAATGGCAATGACTGGCAATGGCTCGCCGGAGTGTGGCAGCCCGCTTCACAGAGTGGTGGGCAGCAGCAAGACCTGACAGCATGATTGGAGAGCTAGTTATTCAGCTAGTTTAATCGTCATGATGGTTCCATCCTGCTTCTCTTGTATCTGTTCATATCAGTGAGGGCATCTGTTAATTCACAGGAAAAAAATGCATGTGAGCTTCACCTTATCTAGCAGCATGCAGAGGTCAACATCTCCTCCCAAGGACAAATACTGCAGGAACTGAATACTAGTATGTTATCCTCCACCTAGCCTCCTCTTAAAGAAATAACAGGACCATGGTACTCTTAACTTTTATTCATCTAGCAAAGCTCTACTTAAAACAGAAGGCATATGAAGGCATATGGCTTAAATGTCCTGGTGTATTGTATAGTTTTTAAAGTAGACCAAAACACCAGATCAATACAGACATTTTAACTTAAAAGTGATAACTGCCCTTGCCTTGTTATTTTTTTATTCCACCGGAAAAAGCCCAGTACTAAAACACGTTTTTATCTTGTTTTTAATAGAGTAAGTAAATTAAGTTGTACTTCTTTAAGGGTATACAACTTTAAGGTAAGTTTCCTTAACTTAAGCAAAGCCATGTAAATCTAAGGACTACCAACCCGGTTAAATGTTGTATACTCTGAAGTTGTCACCCATTGCCAATAATGAGTTACTAAAGGTATTGTAAGTTATTACCACTAACGTTAACGAATTCAGTACATTACATTTATTTTGACATGCTTATGACTGTTATAATATCCGCTACGATAGCTATAACGTTATTTAACGTCTGGGTACCTGACATTAGGCGGCACAGACACCGTTACCGATATGAATCAGTCAAAAATAATAATACTTATGTCTCCCGTATGAACAATACATGCATTTTTCTATTCTATCGACAGTGGAGGTGTTCTCCGCAAAAACGGTCGCTATCTAAATTCAAACCTTACCTAAATAACCCGGTGCTTCTTACGGTGAAGGACGGTGCAACGGAATTACTCTTCCGGAAAGAACAAATGTCGTTTTACTGGTTCTGCTGAAAACAAAGCAAAAGCAGTTCCTCTGTGGTTGCTGCGTCTTTGAACATGGGTGTTTGGGTCCAAGGCTACGATCCTGTTCTATTACTTTAATGGAATAGTATAGTAGTATTTAGTAATAGTATTTTTATTTCCTCACACGTTTCACTACATGAAAGGTTTTAAATGCAATGCATATGTGAGGATTATTCAATGTTATTGCATTTAATATATGGTATTCATTTTGTCATGTTCATTTTATCTTTTTAGGTCAATTTCACCCTTTTTCTTTTTTTTATGTTTTGATGTAGGTCAATTTTCTACTTTTGTGACACAGGGTCTTATCTACTGTTGATACTGTTTCATTACAGTTCCATGTAGACTGATAGTTTAAGATGGTGGCCAAATTGTATTAACGATCATAAGCCTGTCAGCATAAATTGCATTGTTGTGGTCTGTTGCCTCTTCTTGACTCAGCTTGGAGGCATCTGGTAATTGACAGAATCTCAGACTCACCCCCATTGTGAGAACCTGCAAATGTTGTGGAGAGCCTGGTCACTAGAGACAGAGACAAGGGAAGAGAGAATGCAGTGGATATGCAGCTACCCCACACAGTGTTTGGCTTCAGATCGTTTGCCAGTTCTACTATTCAGTGTGCCAACTAGCTTGGCTGGCTTCATCATCACAGTGCAAGTGGGCACATTCAGCCGCCAGCTGGCAGTCGCGGGCCTCAGATAAGAGAATGGTACAGACATGGCACTCGTTCAAAAAGTTTTAATTTCCCTCCCCAAACCCCCTACACTGCAAACGAGGATGGCATGTTCCTAACGAAATTGGAGCCTTTGTCTCAGAGAACTCCCCTCCGTTCTCAGGAGTAGTATCGTCAAAGACCACTCATTCCCATTCGTGGGGAAAACGCTATTCAAGGGGATGCTATGCTATCCCCAGCAGCTATGTTATCTCCACAGACCATCCTTTATTTGTGGGAAATTTGCAGTCTGCATTCTTTTCTGATGCAGATGGCACTGCTGTATGTCTAAGGATACCATCTAAAAATCATCGAATGCCGCCTTCGACGAAAGGGAATCGGTCGCAAGCGTCCCGTGTTTTTGGATTTGGTTCCTGGAGGTTGGCCATGTTTTGGCATATGTTATACGGAGACTGGAATTTGAGCCATCCAGAGACTTATATGGAGCTACTGAAGACATACAGGGATGGACAAAAGGGGGGGCAGTGTGAGTCTATTTGTCTGGGGTGGGAGGAGGAGACATGATTATGGAGTTATGGTTATGGTTGTGGAGGAGACATGATTAGACATGCTACCTAGTGAGCAAAAGCTGGCATTCTGCTCCAACGGCCTCTTGCCAACACACTATTCAGCGAACACCACCTAAAAGGATCCCGCTACTGATGGGCGAGATGGCCGCAAGCAGGCGCCAACTCCCATCTTGGCTGGCAAAGGACTGCATCTGAGGGAAAGCGAAAGAGAGGACCCCCCACAGATCTGTGAGAGAGAGACTGAGCTGGGAACACAAACCATGGGGAGTACCAGAACATGTGTCAGGTTGGCATCAATGTGAGAATGTCTTGGCAAGCGCTTCATTTTCTCCCCTCACACCCCAACACACACACACAAACACACTCTTGCCCTGCTTGGAACACATGGTACGTCAGCAGCGGCATCTGGCCGCGCTGACTCCCGGCAGCTGCGCTTCGTCTTCGCCAGTTGGGAGTCTTGGCACTGCCACTTCATCAACTACCTGTGGCTCCTCCCGGGTAAAAAGGAGAGGGATGAATTATTCCAATGCTGCAGCTGCAAACTTGACTTTCATCCAAGAGATTCACTGTAAACATATGACTGAGCACATGCCACCCACATACTAATGCATGGCTGACCAAATGACTGTATCCTGCCACAATGGCATCACATGGTTCATTTGAGGTGAAAGATGAAGGATACACTGTAATGATTCTCTCTGTGTTGTCTTGACAATCAAGATGAAAAGGCAGCTGAGGATTACAATGAAAGGAATTTCCTTTCCATTTTTATAATGAACAAACAAATGGGTGTATTACTTCACATTCCATTTCTAATTGATGTTTTGACACACAAGGACATTTCTCTGAAGTGCTCTGAATACAATTTAACTGCCAAGCAATGGATTACCGAAGAAAAGTAGGATAGCCTACTGTCTGGACTCTGGAGAACAATTTCCTTTTCCACCTTTGCGAGAAATTGAGATGTACGCATATACAAATCGTATAATCTGTAATCTGTAATCTGTAATCTGTTATGGAAGCTCTAAATTTAGGAGATGATGGATTGTATGGTATGATGTTGATTTGTTTCAATGATTGATGATTTCAATGGTCCCGCCAAATGCATGCTGGGATATGCTGTAGCCCCCCTGACCCTGAATAGGAATAAGTGGGTAAAGAAAATGAATGAATGAATGAATGAATGAATGATTTCAATGGCACTATCGTTATGGAACTCTTGGTACAGCCTGTACGCTCTACATTGGCTGGATGATGCCCCTTTCCAAGTTCTCCCCATCTGTCCAAAAAATGTGTTTGCTCATTTGATTGATTTGAATTGATTGTCTATTAGCTTGACCTAGTTAGGCCTGCAAAGTCATTTGAGGCTTGTTTGTGGTAATGAGCTCTATAAATAAACTGGACTTGACTAGACTTGTCCTCTAGGAAGGCCCCGCATCGAACCTTACTAGGGCAATTCCCATAGCTTTCCATTTATTCCAAATGTCAACTTTTAACATCTCCAAATTTGATAACGTTGCACTATTTCATGTAGAAATGAAGCAGTACGTTTATTCTAATCACAGTTGTGACATTTAATGAAGACATAAGGGGTAACCCAAGTCATTTAAGTTGCACAAGGGAGAAAAGTTGATAAAAATGCATAGCTATATTTTATGCTAATAATTCCTGGCATCCATTGGCTTTCTTTGGTGTTCAAGATTTGATTTGCCCCTGGCTACTCCAGCACTGCATGACCCAATTTGAATTTCAAGTCTTGTTTTGTTACAGTGTTTTCTCTAGCCTTGTTTCAAAAGACTTGTTGTTGGCAAGCAGATAATATCTGTCAAAATTAAATGGCATCTCTCTCTCTCTCTCTCACACACACACACACACACACACACACACACAAACACACTCTCCCTCACTCTTTTCTGTGAGTGTTAGTCATCTGACAGTGACCCAGTGGGAGATTTTTCTCCATCTGTGTCAGTCTGACCCATTTTAGCCCTCGGCCACGTCCAACTGTTCCATGTCCCAAACATATGTGCTGTGGCAGGGGGATAAGCGAATCATCACCGTGCGGGACCTGCAAACACACACTGCAGATATGACACTGGACCCTGCCTTCCTGTCTGTCCGCATGTCTGCTTCCCACAGCATATGTCATCATCAATACTGGCCCCAAGGAATCACACCCAAGTGGTAGATTTGAAAAAACCCTTCTCCTGCTCCTCCTCTTCATGCTCTTTGTCTAGGATGTCCCGCTGTGTGACTACAGCTAAATGTAGTTATCAGATGGGGATGGGGATGCAAAGGTGTTGGGTAGTGTGTTACTCCAGTGTGTCTTTGTTTATTTATTTTTCCTGTGTGTGTTTATTGTATCACAATATTTGCCTACATTGATGCTTTACCCTAATCTGGCTTCAGCTGATTGTTCATGTGTCATAATTGACTCTGCATGTTATTCATTGCCTAACCTCTCAGATTCAGGATGTGCCTATCTTTCTATCCTTTTCACTGACCGACCAACCCTGGAATTGTCACCTGATTGGTGGACAGACTGTCTACACTATGTCGATTATAGCACTAGCCAGTGAGGGCAGAATAGGCCAACCAGAAGAGGCACTGGGGGCTTTCCAAGTGGTCCATGTTGGCAGACGGATGTGTGTAGATGAGATGGTATCATTTCACAGAGCCAGGACCCACTGGGGACCTTGGGGTGTGAGGCACATATGGGCAAACAGGCTGCTGATGAGCTGCTTATATGAGCCTCTCATCATGGCCTTAGAGAGAGATGTCTCCAGCAGGGGATTTGGAGCAACTATACGCTGTGGGTCTGGTCTGCAGTGTTTAGGTTGGCATAGGATCTTGGATTCAAGCTGCTTAGAGAGCAGATAAATTAGCCCGCAGAGATGTTCTTCCCTCAGACTTTTGTAAAATATCAGCCATAGTCACTGGGGACAGACACTGTATAGCATTAAAGGTTATCTGATTATGCCTGCAACTTGTTATTGTAATTTACACCTCTCTGCTCTGAATAATAGAGCCAGAGAGCTTGGTCAAATGGACAGAATGAGGTTGATTTAATTGTAGTCTTAAGGTAACTCTGATACCCAACTTCCTGACCTACTGGCTATAATAGGCTTCAGATCTCTCTGGATTTTTTGATGGCTTTCCACTAATGACTTATTGATTCCCTCCTTTCCCTTTTAACTCCCACACAAGGAAATGGAAACTATTCTGCTTAGAGAGACGATCCAGATTTCCACCCCCCCTCCAATCTAACTCAACTAGCTAACTCTGTCCACACAAGCCACCACAACAATCATGCTGGTCCTAAACATTGGAAGGGTTATAGTATCTCATTCAACAAAGCAAGACCAGAGTTGCATGTGGTGGGAATATATTACATGCAGATGTAAGTTAAGATTCTTTAGTCTAACATGTAATATCGGCTTCCATCCCTTTTTTGTATAATGTTCCTGATTCAATTTGGATAAAAATGGATTCCTGTCTTCACAGTTCACATCAGTAGATGGTTGTTTATTATGTCTATGAAAGCCTTGCATGTGTTTCTAATGTTTGATGTCTGTTCAGTTTATGTGGCCATGGGAGAAATAAATCACCTGAATCATACATCCTCTTTGCACATTTGGGGCTATTTTCATTCAATTTATTTCTTCCTATCCTTTTACTTGTTTCTGTCTTGCTAAGAAACTTGGCAGCCATCTATCTTGCTCCATCGCCTGCAAACACACACACACACACACACACACACACACACACACACACACACACACACACACACACACACACACCTCCCCTCTGAGGCTACCAGGCTGCCTGGGTGGTGTGTTGTTCACTGGGAGACAGTGCCATATGCTGTCTAGCCTCCCAGGGAGGGCATAGCCTACCAGTAATGCTGCAGTGCTTTCCTGACACTGAGGGGAGCCCACTGTACTCTACTTCACCTACTTGTAGACTATTGGGAAGTATAGTAGTAGTAGTATTAGCTTTCTAAAGCACTGAATAAAGGTGCGTGGCTGTGCTTGCACAGTGTCAGGGGTGTAAAAAGTACCCCAAAATTATACTTAAGTTAGTATGAGTAAGTAAGTAAGTATGAGTACTGGTTCAAAATCTTACTCAATTACAAGTCAAAGCTTAAAATACACAATCACAAAGGCCAATCGTAACACCAAAAAAGCAAACTGTCACATCACAAAAGCCAATCATAACACTATGAAAGCCAATTGTGACATCACAAAGGTCAATTGTAACACCACGAAAGTCAATTGTGACATCACTAATGCCCAAATTATGACATCACAAAAGCCAATTGTGACATGACGAAAGACAATTGTGACATCACTAATGCCCAAATTGTGACATCACAAACCCAAATTGTGACATCACAATGATGTGATACTACTTTTTTAAGAGAAAAAAGGTGACACCTCCTCTTGCAAAATGATTGATAGAACCAATTCAAAACAAATGATGGTATGTTTTAAAGGATAGTATGTAACTTAAGTCATTGATTGACAGAATGGTGATACATTTACAGACTTGATCCACTATATTACTTACTGATGAACTTAATGTTGAAACTGATGAACTGAGTATAATATTTTTATCTGATTGCCAGAAAATAGAGTAACAATGTAACAACAGCAACAACAGCACAATTCAGGATTCCAACCTATGCAGTCACAGGCAGGCAGGCAGGTTAAGTACTAAGACAACCCACACTCCTAATATTTCTAATCTATTCTAAGAGTTTACAAACATTTATAACCAGCATTGTGGCAGCAAACTCTTGTAGTTCACACGCACACACATGCATGCATGCCTGCACTTAGCTCCCATCCCCTGATGGAACTCTTCTGCCTCATAGGAAGATTGGAAGTGCTACTACCGGTACAATGTGAACACTTCTGGCATACTGTAAACAAGCAGAGAGCTGCTGAGATGGTTTCTAGACAATGGTTGACCTTGCAATCAGAGGACCTGTCAATGCCTCTGCACATCTGCAGATGAGAAGTCTTGAAAAATTCATCACAGCCAGGCAAAGTGAAAAAAAGCTTTTGTTCAGTGGTGGCACATCTTGAGTCATTGAGAGCCCTTGAATTTGTTGTCCTTCCTTTTTAAAGAAAATGCGTGTGTATGTGTGTTGGGGGGGGGTGTAGAGAGAGAGACAGAGACAGAGAGGGAAGAGAGACAAAGTAAAATGTAGAATCTTAGAGTGCCGAGCGGTGAAGCGAGTGTGCTTGGATACCTTTGGCCAGGGGTGTGGGGAGGTGTATGAGGTCATGACTGTGTTTGTTGAAGGGGTGCAGATGAAGGAAGGAGTGGGAGTGAGTGTGTTTGTGCATTGACTTGAGGGGTAGGGGGATGCGTGTTCAGAATTTATCTTGTCTGTGTATTCATTACCACTTTGCATTTCAGGCAGAGAGCTTGGGTGCTCCACTAAATCGCAGGAAGGATTGTTAGACACGCGTGTTATTAATTTTTTCAGGGTCCCTGTGGCGTCTGTATGAATCTTAATGCTGCTGACTGGGCTGCAGCTCTATCGACTTTCTTTAAAATATGAAGAAGCTTTGCTGGAAGCGCCTGGGGTCATTAGCTGAAGAGTAGGCACAAATCCCTCCCCGAGCCTGCTCTGGCTTCACCATGTTAAATGTGCTCTTAAAATATTCATAATCATACTCCTGCGTGCACACATGCACACACACACACACACACACGCACTCTCTCTCTCTCTCACACACACATACATGCGCATAGACAATGCACCAGGGACATGAAGAAATCAATATTAAAATGTATTCTTGTTTTGGCGTGTGGTTAATTAGCTGCGGTTCTTTTAAACCGTGAACTTTGAGAACAGATTAACAGTATCTTTTCACACACAAGATAATATTTACTTCTGTTCCACCAGTGTGGACACAGTAGAAATACATATCAGTTGGTATTGACATATGGAAACCAAGGCTAGAAGGATGTTGTATCAGGCTGTTGCTGCTTAGATGTTTTATATCAATATTTGTGTTAAATGAATATTAAAGCAAAATATGCACCAGCCTCTGTATCACAGTCACCTTACAGTGGAACTTCTACACTCGTAGTACACTGTAATTTGTGTATTTTTCTATTTGTAGAATTCATTGTGGATTTGCATTAAATTCGCATGAAACATGTACAAATTGGCATTTGATCCACTGTAATATACCAGAGTGTAACAGAAATAAAATCATGTGCTTTCAGTAGTTTTATATGCTACTTTGCTTATTTATGTGTATTTTTTTTTTTTTTTATCAAAGTGAAGGTTCACAAAATCATTGCTTAATTCTCATGGACTTTAGATGACCAAGCTCAGATGTTTAATAATTTGGTGAATATTATCCAAATAAAGCCACGATATGTACAGTACTACAGCATGACATTGTTTTGTATTACACAGTATGTTCATCCCTTCAGTATTAAAATTTGATTGGCAGGGATTAATGAGTTAGCTGGTGTGTGTCCTTGTTAAGGACCTGGTTGGAGCGCCGTGACCCCTCATAGCAGCTGGGGCTCAAAAACTACAGGTGAAATATAATTCTAGTACTTGAGGCTGCTGCAGACCAGGGGCGTAGCTAGGAATTATGGGTCCTGTGCACAGGAGGTGACTCTGGGCCTCCCTCCACTTTCCTCTCATCCCCCCACCACCATCATACCATCTTCCGTCAAACACACCTCCACACAGTCACCTACTGATAAATTATGGGACACACCCCTAAGTGAATTATGGCTTTTGGCCACTAACCTGATGTCGATAATCAGCTGTCATAACCAAACTTTCACTAGTAGTCCCCTGTTTTAAATTTGTCCAGAGAGGACAATTTTGTTTTAGTCTGCACAGCAGGATCGGTTTTAACAACTGAAGTTTGGGGAGGCTGAGCCCCCCCCCTGAGAAGGGTGATTTTCTTGCACGCAAAGTGCGCCACAAATTTTTGAATAAACTAATTACATTACATTTAATTTGATGTGTGCTGCACATGCACGCTGATTAATGAATTAACTTCTCCAAACCCATTTCCAGGTTAAATAGAGCAATATTCCATGTCGGATATACCCTGCAAAGGACCTGGATCCTTTCACTGATTTGTTTTAGTGTGTTAGGTTTAAATTAAAGGATCCATTGCCTTTGCATGGATCTAGTATCCAGCCAAAGGTTCAGTTGTAACGTTAGTTGTGGTCTATGTGGTCTATGTGGTTAATGATTGTTTTATGTGTACATATGAGTTTTATGTGTGCTGTCAGTGCAGTATGGTTCCTCTTTGGGAAGATTGGTTCCTTACGGCGCTCTGCTCTGGCTTTCATTATCCAATCACTGATCTCCACTTCCTGCACCATGTCTCCTATCTGGCAGTCTGGGTTGGGGGAGGATAATATGTCCAAATTCCAACCAACCCCAAGTGAACCAAAATGACCAAAATGAATTATTTAACAATTCAAGTAAATAAATTATTATTTTATGTAGATGTGGTCAGGGAGGAACTTCCATCATGTTGTTATGTGATATTTCATAAAAGGACAATACCAGCCCAATATATTGGCAAACCGATATATCGGTCTAACCCTAGTATTAACCTAATAACTCTAAGTGCCTTATCACCACCATATCTAAAGACATCTTTTCACTCTCAAGTCAAGTGAGCTCTTAACACAAGGCTTCACCTCTAATCTAAAAACCCTTAGAGAACAGAGATAATCGAACCAGTGATATCTTCAGGCAACTGAAATATATTGAAATTCATCAGCAAGTCCGAACAATGTGTAAATACCCATGACGCCCGTCCCTCAACTACGTTAGCCCCACTGTCCCACTATGAGTCCTTATATGTTATACAGTATAGAGAAATGAACTGAACTAATCATAAGATGAGCAGTCTCTCCAGGAACATGACCTGTGTGGCACGTGCTATTTATACCCTGGGTAATTTGAACAAGGGTTAAGTTACGGCCCATCAAAGGACTCCAACATGTGTGAGACAGGTGCTGCGATGAAGACCAGGCCAAAACAATCACGTTGCTACAGAAAGGGACAGCCTGCCTAATTGATGCCTGTTTGTGTGGCATGGTGCTGAACAATGGATCAGGGCTGGCAGATGTATCAGGGGGTGCGAGTAATACACACAAAGCCACCGAGAACAATAGCATAGGAACAATGGGAGCATGCAAGTGTAGGTAGAGAGAGAAAGAGAGAGAGAGAGGTGGCAGGAGGGAAAGATAGAGAGAGAGAGAGAGAAATAGACAGAGAAAGTGGGAGAGAGAAAGGGAGGGGGTACATGAGTAACCCACACCTACTACTCTTCAGATAACCATTACTGCATTACTGCATTATTAAACAGTGTTAAGATGAATTAATATCAGACTGAACAAGCGAGAACAAAGTCGGATGTTTGGCCAAATGATTTTCAAGGTTAGTGTAATTACTGTAAAAGGTTATGAAAGCAGCTCACCAGGAAAGAAAGGTTCAAGGAATTTAGGTAGGTTGCTCATTGAGGGAAGACCGTGAGAGCTTTCATAGGAATGGCTTCATCGTGGTCTTACACAAGCTGCTTTTATACCCCCCATGAAAAAAACATCCTCCCCCAGTGGTACATATTGATCTGCGTGTAGCTTAATGTTGGTGTTTATGGCTACATTGCGGTCAGACAAGCCAGTAGGAAAACTACTTACTCCATGCCACTGTTATAACTGAATCAATCCATTAGGTGGGTATTGAAACTGTGGTCACTCTCCACAATATGTAGTGATTATATATGGCTGTAAATTGAATTATTCAATATGCAATTCAGTTATGAGCAGCATGTAAAAACCCAGATAGAGATGGATGTTTTCCTCAGGCCACAATGCTTTACATCTATACGTTAAATTGAAAATGGAAGCCATGACATTGGGCTATAAGATGCAATTACAGGCAGTTCAAGAACACTAGGGCAAGAAAATAATACTGCGTGTGTGTGTGTGTGTGTGTGTGTGTGTGTGTTTCCCTGGGAAAGTGAGTGCTGTTTGGCTTGGCCCCCTGTCCCCCGTTCCAGAGGACTGTGAAATCAGAAATTAAACGCTTCACCATCATGAAGCAATTCAGCCTGATATGTCTTCCTCTCTTGTAATTGTTTGTTTATTGGACCCTGTTCAAACGCAATATTGGGAAGGTCTTTGCAGGCTCTGGGAGCCAGCTTGTATACTGGAGGAAGGTCACGCCATGTCAGTTAGCATAAGTGGAAAAATAGCAAATATAGAAAGAAAGAGGTAATGGAGAGTAGAAAACAGAAAAAAAGAGATTGAAGTAAGATAGATCTCTTCTAGCATCCAAATATCATATATTTTCCTTATAATTTGTAAGCCTACTGTGTGTGGCTGAATCAGAGGGCAGATAGAGATGACCTGACCAGCAATGACAAGCTGCTGAGATGGTGGCAGCAAAGTCCAGGGTAATACTAACTAGCCAATAGGGTCATGACCGTAATGACCTTTTAACCTTTCACTCCTGCTGTCCGTTGTCCTCTTTCATTCTACTCCATTTGCTCATCCTTGCTCTTCTTTTGTTATGAGTTTTGCACAATGGCGAAACTAAAAAAAAACATGGCAGGGCATAACATTTCGATTAATGAGGTGAAAGAGTAAAGACATGAGAGACATGAGCAAACAGAGATAGCGATTTAACAATCTAACACAACAAAGGAACAAGGGCAGTAAAGGGCAGCAGGAGCAGGAATGGGAAGCAGGGGACAGTTGTTTAAAGCTACAATGAAATGGCATTTTGAGAACACCTTGCTTCTGTAGTTTGATCTTTTTCTGATGGAAACAGGATGTGGGGGTGAGGCACATTGTGGGGAGGGATCATTCAAAAGTGTCTGATGGTGTGAACTGATGGGATAGCAGCATCCGGAGAGAAAGGTTTTGTTTTATATGATTGGAGGGGTGGAGGGGGGGTTTGCTCAATGTTATGTTTCACAAGAAGGAAATGTAATTGGGTTTTGATATAAAAGTATGAGAAACTTTAGTACTGTTAAATAGTTGTATATTATGACATGTAACGTTAGCTAACAGGGTGAAAAAGTCATTTTCATTTCATTGTGGCTTTAAAGAGGCACCTCAGAGCAAAAAACCCAGTCCAACCCAGCTCAGGCCAGTAATGTTGCGTACCGCACCGAACAGGCGGGCATGGCGGGACCCAACCCAGTCATGGATGTGGTATAAAATAATGTAAAATCACCCTGGTGCTCCCTGTCTGTGGCTTGACAGAGCATGGTCCATATGCCATCTGTCAATACTCCCAGCTCCGGCCTCCTCACCCCTCCACTACTATCCCCTATGCACATTATGAAGCCCAGTAATGAGGGGATTAACTGTTTATATAGATAGATAGATAGATAGATAGATAGATAGATAGATAGATAGATAGATAGGTAGATAGATAGATAGATAGATAGATAGATAGATAGATAGATAGATAGATAGATAGATAGATATATAGATATATAGATAGATAGATAGATAGATAGGTAGATAGATAGATAGATAGGTAGATAGATAGATAGATAGATAGATAGATAGATAGATAGATAGATAGATAGATAGATAGATAGATATACACACACACACACACTGTGCTGGTTGACAGAGCTGAGTGACAGCTGCTGGGTCTGGGAGCAGGTGTGACGGAGGGGTAGAGGAGATAGAGACTAATTTAGCCATACACTTGTGGTGCTAACAAGACCTCTCCTGTGTGCACACATACACACATATGACATCGTCACCATCATCTGTTCTCAACCCATAGCACCGCCCACCCTTCCTGTGTGTGTGTGGGTGTGAGTGTGGGTGCACACATGCCATATGGACACACCTAGAGACCTGTCAAATCAACATCAGCAATGTTTTCTCGCACGTTCCCTTTTATTGTTTTGTAAGAGATCGCTGCACCTTATGCCTTCAGTCCCTCCATTTTTGAACAATACAACAAACTGTAAAAATGAATCAACACTCCATGTATATTCAAGTAATCCTTTATCATCACACATATGATGATACACAAGAGTGTAGCAAAGCACCAAGTAGTCTTTGATACAGGCTGAATCAAAGATGATTGTGATCATAGCATGACCAGCTTTCAGGTTGTGTTGGGTTCACCTTTGGCTTGGGAGCAAACATTACTGTAGCTAATTTACCAATCACAATCATTCTGTTCCCAAGAGGTTTGAAGAGTCCTGAAAATAAATCAATGGTTTTTTTTAGCCAGAGAAAAACATCTGAAATCAAGGCTGCAACACCTAATAACTGAGCTGTGTTCATTTTTCATTTTGTATTTGTTCAGGAAAAGAGCTGACTGTTTCTATAAGAGCAAATTTGTATTGTCTCATTGTCCTTAATTACTGGAGATGTTATTTAGGTAGGGTGATGATATTGACAATTATTGACTTATTGCTGTATCACTGCTTCTTCATCAAACAGTGTAATCTCACTGTTAGGCATTTGGATGGCACTGCTACCAACCAAGGCAAATCCTCACGCCTAAAGTTGCAACACCAAGATTTCCCGGTGATCTCCCCTCTGACTTTCACTGAACCACATTATCATTGCAGTTACTGTATCATTCATGTGAGGCTACACAAGAGGCACAATAAGCATGCTTGTCAAAGCTATTCTACCAAGCGGTTTGTGCCAAGCATAATTCACACACCCTTCGCTTTGTTTTCGCTCTCTCAGCCAGCCATAACCGAATCTGTCCCTCATGGCAGGAGAGACAGTTGGAACAGAAATATGCATTCACTGAGTGTTTCGAGGGACCCAGATAGTGAGCACCTCACACAGCTCCGAGGTACCACACTCTGATACAGCAACCTCCCCTTTGACGATTTCAATTCATTGAAATCATTGAAAGTTATTGCCAATGAGTTGCCAGATTTTCTGTAAAGGCCATTGTGATTGTGTTTTTACCAGTGAGGCATGTTCTGTGTCTGTGTATCACACTCTTGAATGAACAATTAAACAAACATCAGTAAACTAACAAGTGCAATACTGCATACGGTATTGCTTTGTGGTAGAGCACAAACAGACACAATGAACTTTGATTGTGCACAATAAAAAGAGAAAATAAAACAAAAAAGGCCTACAGATTGTTCACAGCAATCCAAGGGCACACAATACATGTTAATGTATGTTGTCATTGTCTGAAGCCTGAGCTATGGAAATGAACCCATACTGAGCTGAGATGAGTGTGAAATCTGATAGAGGAAACAGACAGACAGTAGCAGACTCAGCCCCGGGGCCCTGAGATCTCACGACACCAGACTTGTAGAACAGAGAGGAAAAAGGTGTTGCTGCAGACTACTGAATGTTACTGAGCGCAAGGTGTGTGTGTGTGTGTTTGTGTGGGAGTTTGTGTGGGAGTGAAGGGCTGGCTGTGGACAGCAGATGTCAGACCTCTCAGCCCAACCCCCGCCCAGGGGCCACCTGTTGGGCCAAGGCCATCTGGAGGCTGGGCCTTAACTGTGGACTGATACTCGAAGGGTCTGACCCAGCATGCTGACCAATGATACCTGATCACACTGCATGACCATGGCCAGTGGTCATCTTTCTGTCTGTATGTGTGTTTCTCTCTCTCTCTCTCTCTCTCTGTCAACTCTATGTGCTTTATTGGCATGAAAACAAAGAACAATACTGCCAAAGCATCAAGATGAAAGATCAACATTTTTACATGAGATCCTGTCCCCCGTTTTATCAGTATGTATGTGTGTGTGTGTGTGTGTGCAGTGAATAATCTGTGTTGCTGTGTACAGTATTCAGTTCCCATACTTCCAACATCTACACTGTACCCCATATGTGTGCCACGTGCACTGTAAATCATCTTTAATAATTAACTCAGTGTTTGTGTTTGTCAATTTCAATTTACCACTGATAGTTATCAGCCTCATAACGTATCATGAATTCATGAGTTGTGACTTAAAATTATGAGCTGAAAGAGTAAACTGATCATATAACAGTTTAATTACAGTATTCTTAGTTTATGAGCATACTTCAAGGCACACGTTGCATTTGAGCTAAGTCTCTAGAAAACTTTATTTGTTCCTTTCTCAGATACAATTACAGGAAAAGACTTCTGTTTGTATGTTAGGTGAGTCATCAGTATCCAGTTCAAGCCCTACCCCCAATAGTCTAGTGCAGTCTGCTGCTGACTTCTTGTCATACGGTACGATCGTTTTGTGACACACGACCAACACTGAAAACCGCTTCATTAGTGGAAGAATAAATAACTTTCGAACGCAGTTCATCAATTAGTGGAGTCAACTAATAAGCACTTGTCAAAATGACTGGATATTTGTTGATTGAACTTATTGTGTTAAATTCACTCAGTGAGTTTACATTAGAATTACATTACATTAGAAGCACTTCTCAACTTTGACTACTCTGATAACTGTAAGTATTTGTAGTATAATTTTTAAATTATTATTAATTATTATTAATTTGTAATTGTCTGGAAAACCCAGTAACCCAGAATGTTAATTCAACTATTGTAGCTACCTAACTCGCTCCACTCCACTGTACTATATTTCTCTTTTACTCATTACTCATTTCAAAAGTAATAAGATTACTGTACTTATTACTCCCTGGGAGAAGTAATTTGTTACACGACTCGTTAAATTACTTTTCCTTTACCTCCCCTCCTCTTACTTTAAAAACACCTCGCCTGTGTGCCTCCGTGACTGATACCCAAATCCTGCGCAGCTTAACGTTAGCTTGTAGTACCTACCATAGTTTACAATTGACAATGACATTTTTGTCATCTTTCTTCTTGACAAAATCAAAGTAATGGGAATACTTCCAGCCACTGAATGTAAACATATCCATCTTTAATCCATGCTGGCTAGCTAGCTAGCACAGTGTGTGGCACGTGCAAAGTGTCCTTTAGTTATGATGAAATAAATCCAGGGTGGAGATTGGCTTATTAAACTTAAATGTGATATGAAAGGGTGATAATGTCACAACAATTTATTTATCTGATTGGTAACTGTAATATTATTACTGAAATTGAAATAGTAATTTGTTACACTACCAGTTACTGAGGAAAGTCATAATATTACTTTACCTTTTAATTACAACAATAAAATAAAAAATGATTCATGGGGTAATTGAGTTCAGTAATGAGTTACAGCCCAGCATGCACATCAGAGCCTAGCTATTGTGAATAATATAACACACATTTGCACATCATGTATATTGCATATATATATATATATATATTGATACTTTTACAATGTTGTATTCACATATACTTATTCATAAAGAGAATTTATTTAATATTTTTATGTTTTTCATATAATCTTCATATCAATATTCTGCACTCATTTTTCGTTACCCCAATAGGTTCTGCTGATGTTATTCTGTACCCCCTAACAATGCTGTATATTTTGTCCACACTTCCCCTAACCCCTATTTGTCATATTCTTGTTTATCTTCTATTTTTATTTTTATAGTCTATTTATTCCTCGCTGTATCATATTGATATTTACTACTACAACAATCCAGTTTCCCCACAGGGATCGTTAAAGTTTCATCTTATCTTATCAACTAACATTATTAGACTACTGTGGATTTGATTCGGATAGAATTTATATTGGTCAAGAAGGCTTTTAATTGAATAATCCTGCAGAGTAAGTTTGCACACCATTCACATCACTGTCAAAAATAACAGCAGATGTTATGTTATGAACACTGGCATAAGATTTGAACGAATGTGCCAGAAAATTGATATTAATCTGTTTTTCAGATGTTAAATGTTTTATAAGCCAGGTTTCAGGCGCAATATTACCAAAGTGTCGGCAATGTGTGCAAAAGCCTTTGTTATGTGATGAGATTGCAATTAAATAGTATACAGTACATATTTTTATGTATTGCATGTGTGGTGACAAATACACTGTTGGCATCTTTTCACTCTCTCCTATTTATCCATAGCCAGCATATCATCCCCTTCTCAGATGCGTGGTAATAGTACTAAACAATAGGTTTGAAAAGGCTATAATACAGCTGAAGAGCCTGCCTAGGGAGAGGAGACAGGCCTGTCATTACACAGCTGAAAAGGACAGTGAAAATGGGCTTGTATAGTTTGGCTATACAGTACTACAGTATTAAGCATTACATCTCCCTTGGATACTGAGGTGAAATACATTGGCTGAACAAGAACAATAAAAAGGGCTTCTGTATGACACTACTGACTTTTGCCATGACTTCGTGGTGGATTCACTGTACCCACTGATTGCTTATGAAGAACCCCCATGTTCACACATTCACACACCCACGTAAGTGTTATAGAGCAAGCATATGGCTCTGTGTGTGTACCACGGCTACAAGTGTACTGTACATATCCGTGTGTACGTATGTGTGTGAGAGTGTGCATGTGTGTCTGTCTGTTTGTGCCTGTGTGTGTGTGTGTTTGTGTGTGTGTGCATTACGGCTTGTCTATTTTGGGGTCATGTTTGATAAGCCCTTGAATGATGTGGGGAGATGAAGTGACAGTTTGTCAGAAAGCGGGTCACGGGGCAGTCAGTGTGTAGGCGGCCCTCTACCGGGTATGATTAGACATTCATTACCATATCAGTCAATTACCAACAACCATTCTGGCTGCTTTCTCTCAGGAATCTGCCCTTCTGGACACCAGCTCGGAACAACATCTTTTTTTTTTTCTGAGTGTAGAAGTAATTATTTTTCTTGCCTCTCTCCCTCCTTCCCCTTATTATGATGGGTACTGGTAAAACAATGGCTTAGGTTTTGTTGTGTGCTGTATTGCTGCAGGCACCATCTGTGGTAGAGGGGGGTAGGCACAACAATACCCATCCATATGGTCAGGGCATCAGCAATGGACTATATCTGCTCATCAAGTCCTGTCATTGTCATCAACCACTCTGCTCATACACTAGTCCATGTTCATCTGTCACATTTACACACCCTGCACACACACACACACACACACACACACACACACACACACACACACACACACTGGACTGACACAGCAAGATATGGGCATATACTTATTATGAGGCAAAGAGGAGGTTGGGTGAGCAGCTGTCCTGTGGAAGCCATGAAGCGTCTATAAATGTTGTTCTGTAACCCGTTATTTAAACATACATTGTACAGAATTTGATACTAGGTTCAAATCATTTGTCCGATCATAAGCCATGATGCTTTTTGAGTGACACAGTAATAATCTTATGGGAGGAAATCTTTCTCTGTTTCAGTCACAACTTTTTTCATTTGTCTGATTTCCACGTCTTGTTATCAGTTTTCATCTGCACTAATGAAATAATTTGCCAGCTCAACATCAATCCCATCCCGCAATCGTTGATTGGTGTTGGGGCTTGGGGCTTTTTTAGACATACCCATCTGCTGTCTCGCACCTCCTAATCTGTAACTCACACACACACACACACACACACACACACACAAAGCCATTACTGGTTCCACCTTGCTGTCCCCATTCTGTGTGTATTTACTCAAGTCATATCCTTTCATATCCAGTACAAGAGTTTATTTTACTTCTTACTGTACATTTGGTTAGAACTGTCAATGATGGCTAGAAAGTAAAGATTATAAAAAATTGCATGACATGATCTCTTTATTTCGTAATGTATGTGTTATGTGTGAGTACAGGCCGGGGCTAAAGTGCCCAAATCCATATAATTCCTCCAGATGAGAGGCAGGGGGTGTGATTCTGTTCGAGAAGATAAAGAGAAGACAGAGAGGGCATTGAAAAGGGAAGAGGGAAAGAGAAAAGAAAATTACATAGTAAGTCTGAGGCAACGTCAGATACGGGTATTAGATGCAACGTACTCAAAATAAGCATGTTATATGGAAAGAGGACATGAGGACATGGGCTTAAGGAAAATTCCAACCAGATTACTTGTGAGCGACTGAAAGAGAGATAGAAAAATAGAGATAGGGAGAGAGCGGGAAGGAGGGTAAGAGAAGGACAAAGCTGAAGGCATGTGAAAGCTGAGATAACCGGTTATCCCTGCCTCATCTCAGTCTACCTTTATCTTCCTCTGCCTCTTCCCATATCTTTCCCCATCTCTCAGTCCCACCAAATAATAGAAACCTTGAAACAAAGCCCAGCGTGACTGTGTTTTTTAATTGGCCTTCAGAATTCATAATTAACACCGTGCCTTGACGTGCAGGCAGCACACTGTCTGATTACACTACTAGCCTTCAATTGCTCAAGTAAATAAGTATAGTAAAATATAGTGTGGTGGCAGGACTCCAAGACAACCCCAATAGATCCCTAACCCTAATAAAGCAGAAAGGGTTTGGATCTTGAAAGTCAATAATGACCCTATGATGAGGAAATCAAGAGAGCTTTATAAATCTGGCCTGTTTATTTTGGCTGTTTGGTGTTGCTGGAAGCAGGGAGGGCCGTATGGACCGGCTAATACTCAGCAGATCACAGGGATAAAGGTATTGTTTATAGGATCAGCTGAACAATAGGCAGGGGAGCTCTGCGCTCCTCTTTCCTCCCTTGCCTCAGGCACTGTAGAAGACGGGGGTCTACCCACTTCTCTCCTTTTCTTTCTGTTCTTCCCTCCTACCAACTCAACACGCCTCCTCAACTTGACCTGTCCCTTCCTGCCTTTCGCCCTCTGTTCCTTTCTTCTTTACCCCTTTCCAATCTCCCCACTTCTCCTCTGAGGTCAGGGACAATTGCAGGGACTGCTGCTGCCCTGATTGTTGTTCTAAACCAATCATCCTCTGGTCCTGTTTGCCCTCTGGTCACCTGGCCCCAGACCAGAGCAGAGGGGGGTTGTAGGCTGACAGTTGCCCCTGGCCAAGAGAGGATAGACTCGGGGACAAAGTGGCCGATGAGATGGGGGGGGTTGTGCCTGCCTGTCGGCCTCAGTCAGTTCCAGCCCAAGGAGACAGCTGGACCCCCTCTCACCTCCTGGTGTGGCCCTGGTTTGTGGGGGTCAGCCCGAGACCATAGCTCTGTTATCACAGCCAAATATTTTGGGACCAAAGGCCTGGAACTACGGGATTGAGCCAGGAACCAGCCCCAGATTTCAGCCCTACCACCATAACCTCATTATTGTCTGCTGGAAAACAACCTACAGCTCTACGGGTCTAGCCTACAACCACACGTCAGCCTATTGTTGTTTACAATCTTGTGACAAAGTCAAACAAAAATGAAATAGCTAACTGCCAGGGCTTTAGTAAAGGGAGTAAATACATTACCCTGTCAAACTTCTCCGTCTGATAGTATCAAACTTTCTCAGACTGTGGCAGCGGCTTGGCAGTTGTGTTTTGCATCTCTAAATGTCTTACACATATTTCCTTTTCATCGAATGGGCTGAAAGGTGTAATTATTTCAGCCCCCTTGAAATATCCCTGGCGTGTTCGCTCGTGTTCATGTGGTGCTCGGCACATATAATTTAATTTGAATTCATTACTCCCCCTCCTGTCAGTTAATATATTCATGACTTCCAATTCCCTCAGAGCTGTCCCACCACCTGGAGTGTCCTCCCTCATCTGTGTCACTCCTCCCCCTCCTCCTCCTCCCCGTCCTTCCTCCTCCTTACCCCTCCTGGCCCTGCAGGATCCCTGGGGGCCCATGAAGGGGTGTTAGGGCCGGGGTCACAGAGGCTGGGGGGGGGGGCGCTGTCATTAGGCTGCAGTGGAATGTGTTAGCAGGGACCAGCTGGGACCAGCCGGCTCTGTCCTGGCCCTCTCTGTGCTGGTGCTGCTGGTGCCGGTGTGTGTGTGTGTGTGTGTGTGTGTGGTGGTGTGGCACCTGCAGAGAGTGGTGAGATGGCAGAGGTGGGCTTTCACACCGCTGAACCAAACATTGTTACACTGTACGCTGTTATCTTAGTAAGGCATAGATCCAGGGTTGGAGTCCCCAAATGAAGATTTATATCAGACTTGATATTTGAGACTGTTGATGTTGAAACTCCACAACATCAATAGTGTCTGAACTTGCAGCTTGCTATAGAGTGAAATATAGTTAAATAGAAATGATGCAATGTAGTTGAGTGAAATACTTTATGATTGTGGTTTGGGTGACAGTGAGAAGTCTCGCGTTTCATGTGTTCATCTTCCTCCTCGTCATCCTCCTCCTCCTCAGGAATGAGATGTATTATTAAACCTTTGCAAAAATGTTACATCATTCAATAAAATGCTAACTGAGTAGTCATGTTCCCTTGCAGTTTCATGGTAGAAAGAACTGAGCTACAGCGTCAGAATGCCTCACACCCATTTCTCTCTCTCTCTCTCTCTCTCTCTTTCTTTCTTTCGTATTCTCTTTATCTTTCATGTTGCACCTTTGTACCAGGCCTCTCGACCGACACTGACTGGAATATATCCCTTCTGTGTGGTAAATATTTCATGGCAGGGAGCAGCTCTAAGTTTGATCGTTGCGGGGTGCTGGTGTAGGAGTTCAAAGGAGATGGAGGGTCCCCTGACAGCCAGCCAGAGCAGAGTGGAGGAGGAGGAGAGACTGGGGTAAGACAGGAGGTGGAGGAAGAGAAGGGAGGGGGGGGAGGGAGGGAGGGAGTAGAGGTGGAGGGGAGTAAGGAGGGAGGGAGGCTGAGGAGGAGGAATAGACTTTACTGTGTGCTCAGTTGAAGTTCAGCACCACCAATTTCCTGGACAGCTCCCCGGGCCGTTGACACGGTGGAAAACAAGGGGAAGTTATGTTATTTAAAAAAAAAAGAAAGAAGATAAATATGATTTATATTGAGCAGTACATTGTGTGTGTGTGTGTGTGTGTGTGTGTGTGTGTGTGTGTGCATGCATGTGTGTGAATACTTAAGTGACAGAGTGACAGAAAATGACTCCTCCTGCCAGTCATTAGAATTTGATGAACATGTGTGTGTTGGGCGTAATGTGCAACCATATGTGTATATGCATGCTCATTGTGTGCGCTTGTGTGTGCATTGCATTTGCTTGTGTACTGTGTACTGTGTGTGTGTGTGTGTGTGTGTGTGTGTGTGCGTGTGTGTCTTGGACAGAGGAGAGGGGGGCTTCATTATTAATCAGGCCCTTCCCTCAGTGTGAGAGCTGCTCACACTCCATGGCTTAATGACTGAAAATGAGCCGTAATTATGGGCTGTCAGTCCAGCCCCTGGCTCCCCCTCTGCTCCTCCATCTCAGGGGTCCATGTCCTCCCCTCTGCTACTCCACTGCACCACACCCAGACTACCATCACTCACCACTTACCCATACAAGTTACCTTCCTATACTCCACTGGTCTCATTGCTCATCTCCACTGAAACTAATTTGCACTAGTACTATTGAACAATAAAAACAATAAAATAAAAATCTGCTGCCCAGACCAAGACTCTTGTTCAAATAGTGCAGCCCATCTGGCCATTGTAAATGCCCCCCCCTCCCATCACCCTACATCTATACACTGCATGAAATAGTTGAGGAGATGATTGGCATTTTTGTTTCAACCATCAGAAAGTGAAGGGAATGATCTTGCAACCAGTTGACTGACAGACAAGAGTTTTTTTGTTCCAACATGCCTCAGTTCTTCTTTGCAACATCTGAGAAAGAATGGGCTTCAGCGGTACTCACTCAGATGAAGGATAGATAGAAGGTGTGATGGTTCCTGTTGTTCAGTCTGCCTCCTATTTTCTCCTTCATCCTTCCCTTGTCTCTCTCTACCTCCCACCCCTCCTCTCTCCCTCCCTCCCTCCCTCCCTCCCGCTCTGTGCACTTAAGCTCATCGTTATGCGGCGTGTGGTTTGTCAGAGCTGATGATGAATTTGTTTATGAGTGGAGAGAGCTGATTTCCCCCGAGTGGTCTTTCTCTCTCTCTCTCTCTCTCTCTGCCTCTCTCTCTCTCTCTCTCTCTCTCTCTCTCTGTCTATCATTCGATCCAATCAAAGAGAACCCTTCTCCCCCTCTCTTCCCCCTCCGGCTCTTTTCAGCCCAGAGGGTGATTCACCCAGTCATCACACCCTGCTGACATCAGTGTGTGATTCCAGCCAATCCTGGCCCGGAGAGGTCACTGACCATCGGATTGTAAGGGACCATGAAGATACAACAACTGCAATTATGATTTGTTTAGACTGAGGGGAATTCTGCACACAACCCTGCTAGTTAAATCCCTCCCGGTGTTTCTAGCAACCAATCATGCACAGTAGCAGTGTTAATGTCATCTTTTCTATAGCTGCAGCAACTGTGGGAAGGAAGGTTTTACAATGAATGGACTGTAGGCTACACACAGTCACATGGACAAACACACATTTAATGACAGAATCCAACAGTGCCCTAAAAGCTCTCACTCATGAGTAATGTGCTGCTTGTTTAAGTCTTCAGCATCTCTTACAAGATGGCAAGTTTAAAAATGTAAGCATGCTGATGCTACCGACAATGCAAACCATGTTGTCTGACAGGTCCCCCTCCTGGGCCCTTCAATATAAACATGCTGTTTGAAATCTGCTAGTATACACACATGCATGCATGTACGCAGACGCCTACGTGCGCACACACCCACACCCACATGCACGCACACACACACACACACACACACACACACACATGCACACACACACATATACGCACACACTTATATCCCTGTTGGAGGTGTTGGAAGTGCCAGCTATTATCAATTAATCTTTGCTGTGTTTTTTCTCTTGCAGAGACTGGTACCATATGGTTCTCTGTCAGCCACTGCTTTTAATTTACTCCTTGCGTCTGCTGTGAAAACAGACCAACAACTTATCTGGATTGCTGACTTGATAGTGAGACGTGAAGGAGAGCTCTGCACTGCACATTCAATATACATAATACACATGTGTGCATGCTCTAAATCATATAGTGTTACTGTTAGTGTACATGCTCTAAATCATATACCATTACCCGTCCTGTTTGCATACTCTCAAACACAACCATAAACTCACCAACGTGTACATTCTCACACCCACAAGCAGGACCAGAGTGGATCGCAGATGTGGAACTGCAATTTTGGTTGTTTATGTGAGTTAAGGTAAGAGGAAATATGTGGAGATGATTAGATGTTTTGTTGATAGAAACTTTGCTGTTGACTGTTGAAATGCAATACTCTTTTCAATAGCTTTTTCTCTTTTTAAACTCAGCATGAGCCACGTCGGGGGCAAAGTAACACTTGATACCTTTTGTGTTGCAGGCCTCATTCCCAGATATCGGATTACCACAGCCATATTCCCACCAAGCAGCTCCGTCAGATTTTGTAGTAGATGTTCCTGTTTAAAGTCTCATAGAAGACTGATGGAACATGAATGCACAGATCTTCTTATGACTTTGGATTAAGAAATACAATGAGATCAGGCTGAGTATGTAGTGTTAGTAACAGCAACGATAAGCAACAAGTTAGCAAACTGTCTGATTCAATAGTATCTGCAGTACGCTTAACATCTCTCAAGACCAAAAACATTAAGATGTACATCTTTCCCAAGATCAATTGCTAACATGCCTGCATCCTGACCTGTGGTCTGGATTCACAGTTCTCCTCATTATCTCTGCTTGTTAGGATTAGTACAGCTAGCTGTGAATAGCTCAAGGTTACATACTCCCAACGCTATTGGAGATACACAGCTAACACATCTATGAAGCACTAGTGAAACCATGAGAGAGAGAGAGAAAGCAAGGGAGAGAGAGGTCAGGGCTATTCTCCCTGTCCGGCTCTGTGTGGGTGTGAAAAGTGTAGGGGTGAAGATGGAGAGGTCATCTGCACTGTGGAGGAAGGGTTAAGGACAAATGTATGTGTTGGGGGGTTGTGTCTCAGATGGAGAAGGAAATATGAGGGCTGGAGTGATGGTAGTATGAATGTGTGTGTGTGTGTGTGTGTGTGTGTGCACGTGCGTGTGTTTGTGTGTGCACGCGTACATGTGCATGCATGTGTGAGGTGTGGTGTATTTGTGTGTGATGGATGAGGTGTGCTCATGTGGTCTCTCACCACAGATATTATGGTCAAACAGACAATCCATCAGTGTATAATGGACCAGAGAATTCCTACACTCTCATCAGTTCTCTGCGCTGCAGTGAAGACGTGCGGTGTGTTTTCCATATACACTGTAAAAAAGTATTAAAAAAAACTATAACATGCTGTAAAATTCTTCTGTGTGTTCCTACAAGATATTTACCATACACGAAGATATTTTAGTTTCTATTGTACATCTGGATTTAGCCGTTGCTCTTATCCAGAGAGACTTGCAATGAGTGCAGTAGAATAAGCTTCAATCTTGATCACCTAACACTGCAAGCAGCCAATAGTGAGGGGTCAAAGCTACTATGATCAAAGTTACAGCACCTTGATAATGCAATACAATATTCCTATGACCCAATTGTTTTGATTAGACTCATTTCTTGTAGTGGATATTTTAGTTTGGTGGACAGACCACAAATATAGAAATGACACATCAGGGGTGCCATGAAGGGCTGGTTTCATTCCAACCAAAGAATACACCAGGTGATTTCACTGATTGGTTCCTCCTCACTGGTTGAAGGTGTGCTAATCAGTGAAATCTGGTGAAATCACCTTTATTTGCTATTAATATAGCACCATAGAGCAGTTTGCCGTGAAAACATTTTCTGTGCAGCATTATGAACTGAAAGGACGAATGGACAGGTTTTCTATGAACGTGCGCTGCAAAACAACACAAATTCAAAACATTAGTCAGCTACTACTAAGTAAACACCAAAATCTCATCCAAATGGATTATACATGAATAGAAATTTGTATACAGGAATTAAGAATCAATTACATGCTATTTGAAAGTTATGCTGTAGAGCAAGCAGCTGTTTAATATCCTTCCACACATCATCACATTCACACATGTGATGTGATGCGCTCCTTTCTTACAAACACACCCAGGTGTGAGCTCAGTATAGGCAGGCACGACAATGAATTCACGCTGAGGCCTGTGAAAACCTGACAATATTGTGACACAGGGGGAGATACACACATTACACATCCGCCATGGCAGCTGTGTCGGCAGAATTAGGTCTCGGGGAGTCACATGCAGACGGGGGTACTGCCTCTCATCTCACCTGGGGATGCCAGGAATACATTCACTGGTAGGGTTGCATGAATACATGTTTTCAGGACCAAGCTGGGGTTCGACATGACAGTGAGATGAGGGAACATATAACACATATGGGAGTACATATGAAAGATAGCGTGACTCTGTGTATGTTGATATTGATACTGTATGAGGCACAACCTGAATGAATGAATTCGACATATCCCTGGGGTTCAAGCCTTCACCCCACAGGGACAAAGCTGTGTGTGTGTGTGTGTGTGTGTGCGTGTGTGCGTGTGTGTGCGTGTGTGCGTGTGTGTGTATGCGTGTGTATGCGTGCAGGCTGAACGCACTGCTGTGTGTGTGTGTGTGTGTGTGTGCGTGTGTGCGTGTGTGTGCGTGTGTGCGTGTGTGTGTATGCGTGTGTATGCGTGCAGGCTGAACGCAGGCTGAATAGTGCGTTCGGCTGAACGCACTATTGGAACTACACTCCCCACCCTGCAGGACTTGTACACCAGGAGGTGCAGAACCAGAGCCTGCAGGATCATGAAGGATCCTCACCACCCCAACAACGGACTGTTTCAGCTGCTGCGGTCAGGCAAGCGCCTCCGTAGTCACGCTGCCAAAACAGAGAGACTGAGACGGAGTTTCTTTCCTCAGGCCATCAGGACTGTGAACTCTGACCTCACCAGGGCCCCCACCAAGACACACACACTGCCCCTCTTATGCACACACACACACACACACACACACTTAGGTAAAGACTACACATAATTTATAATTTATATTATATTATACATACAATTTTTCCCTTTTTTTACTATATTTTTTATAAAGTGCTCTTATTGTAAATATTGTGTTGTTTTTTATATAGAGCTCTTAAAAAACTGTGACATTGTAAATATTGTGTTGGTTATTGTAAATAGTGTGAACCTGTTATTTTGCACATTTCTGCTGAGCATTGCCACTTTGCATTTCACTACACACCTCGTGTGTGTATGTGACAATTAAACTTCTTGAATCTTGAATCTTGAGGAGGGAGAGAGGGAGAGCGAGGGAGAGAGAAATTGTGGGAATTTTGTATATTTATGCAATTTGCAGACAAAGAGTAACAAAGATTAATACTGGCCAGCCAAACAGAATGCTGAAACAAAATCCTGTAATCCCTGAAAGGTTTTGTTTCATTGTTTCAGGATTATTTTTCTTTTGTTTTCTTCCATTCAAGTAGATCTGTAAATATTGGATACATGTTTAAACTTGCTTTAACTTGTGTACATATTATATTAATTGTTATTAGTATCCAAGTGCTTTGGCAACACAAGTAAACTTGCCATGCTAATAAAGCCATTCTGATTCTGAGAGAGGCAGAGAGAGAGAGAGAGAGAGAGAGAACAAGGCAGGCAGCTGTGTTGTTATGAGTGAGTCAGCCAGTGAGTAGTGCTCAGGTGGTTGGTAGTGTAGGCTGATCATCATGGTGTTGGCTCTGCCTAATGAGGGGAGCTCTATGATCCCAGGACAGGGTACCCTGACCCTCATCCCAGAGCATTCCCAACTCCAGCTGCTGCAAGGTCCTACTGGTACAGGATGACCCTGAGCAGTGGTCCTTTCATTAAGGAGAACACATAATTAGTTTCTCTTGCAAATAATGGCAAGTTACAGCATGTACTGTTGACAGAGATGATGAATTAGAATTTGGTTGCTCAAGCTCTAGCAATAGAATTCTCAACCCCTCGGTGATGATAGTTTGTACTGTTTGTGACTGGGATGTTTTCTGGTTCAGTTCAAAAAGTCAAAAAAAGTACAATTGAATAAATGAAATCAAGGTAGATAAAGATTTTAACAAAAACTAAAATAGAATATAAGATAAAACAATAAAACAAAGAGGCAACTATAAAATTCTGAATCTGTTCATAGAAGTGCCTTTGAATTCAATTGATTTCTGCAGGGAGAGCGTTCCAAAGCCCAGGGGCTCTGATGGCAAAAGCCTGGTCACCTCTCATCTTTAATCTGGACTGTAGAATGGCCAGGAGTGTCCTACCTGAGGATCTGAGGCTGCACACTGGCTCATAAGTAATTAAAAGGTCTGATATGTAGCTGGGGGTCAGACCATACAATGCCTTAAACGTTATCAGTAAAATCTTAAAATCAATTCTAAGATACACTGGCAACCAGGATAATATGGGCGTAATATGATCCTGACTCTGAGATTTGGTAGAGGGAGTTACAGTAATCTAGATGAGAAGAGATGAAACCACGAATAACCTTCTCAAAGTCAGCAAAAGGAGAAAAAATTATTTAATTTAATTTTGGAAATATTAAACAGAGGTCAGAATCAAATACCATAGGTAGACAATTCACCAAGATCGAAGGAAGGAACATAGATTTGGGTGTCATCTGCATAGCAATGGAAACAAAATGTTATGTTTACAAATAATATGACCTAGGGGAAGCATATAAAGCAAGGGCAGCCCCTTCTGGTTCTGTCAATGAGTCCTGCATTTAGGAGGCAGTTTGCTGCCAATAATTTACCCCTGCAGGACACCACACAAAAGATGAGCTGAGGAGGATGAGACATTTCCTATCACACCCGAGAAAGTTAGATCAGCCATGTAAGATTGGAACCATTTAGCATCACTCATCATAATTAGGAATTGCCTGGTAAAGTAAAGGCTAAATGGAATGATGAGAAACATTCAGACAAATAAACACTGCCAAGTTATAGGACCTAAATAAAAACAGATATATTTTAGACTGGCATTGAAAATCACAAGCCACAATGAATTAGACAAATTACTTAATTAAAACATCTTTTGTTTAGAGAGCCCCTTTCAACACACACACACACACACACACACACACACACACACACATATTCTCTGTGCAAGGTTTGATAACTAACCTTGTTACTATGGCAGACCCATTGGTGTTTTTGTTGGAGGAATGTCAGAGGCTTTCTAAAGCAGAAAGCCTTGAGTTTCAATGTAGGGACCTTTATTCTACCATTCTGAGCATTCTCCTTCTACTCAGAGAATTAGGAGTTATTCACCATTCTCAGCATTTTCCTCCAGTCAAAAGTCCAGAATTACCACAGAAAACCTCTTGAGTGCAAGACAGCAAACTGAATGCAGGACTCATTGACAGGCTTTTACACATGTATAACACTAGTGAACAGTTACAACAATGAATACAATTCTTTTATATACACTGGACTGTAAATAAAGCTTGCTGAAATGGAATAAACAAAAATACGTTATGTGATTGAGTTGAAAATGGACAAAATTCAAATAAACATTTGACCAACTAGTTGCTGTTTATAACTGCATGCTCGGAAGGAACTGTTTCATAAAGGCATATTGCTGATATTTAGTAATATGTCATATTCCTGGGCAATTCTACAGATTAATGAAAAATCCACCCTTAAGTATTTACACTATTAGATATCGCTACTTTGTGATGTTCAATGCATTCTAGGAGTTATTTTGTGTTGAAGTATTGTAATTTACTTTTTTGTTGTACCCACCCTCAGCCTGCCTTGTCTAGTTCAATTAGTGATTTCCTGAGTTTGCTAGAATGACCCCAGAGAAAGGGCGTGAAATTGTTGCTTTCAATCAAAGGTGGGTGTATGGGAATATAAATATAGCTGTCTAGCCAACTAGTTTGTGAACATTGGGGTGGGTCTCTTATCACAGCCACACCCGTTACTCAAAACGCAACATGTCCTCTGGCTTCATTGCATTCTGGTCTCCCTGGATGATTGTGGAATGTCGGTGCAAAGTGGTGAGTCTAGAAAGAAGCCCTTGCTCTTTGATTCTGAGGAGCTGACACCAAAACCTGATGTTTACAATTGATGTTTAAGATAGCTAAAAACATTTCTGCTCTTAAACTCCATTGTCGTTGCGAAATATCTCAACATGGAAATAAGAAAAATACACCACCAATGTATGTACCAATGTATGTCTGCAAGATACATCACCAAATAGCTGTTTTTTTTAACAGTATTTTTGCATGTGTGTGTGTGTGTACGCGCGTACATCCTTGCCTGTGTGACTGATCTTGCTCATTCACATTCATGTTCCACCCAAAACATTTGGACCTCTCCAACGAACGAACGAACTGATGACCGTCCCCTTTCCCTGTCATTTCCCTCGCTCTGCCCTCGACCACCTCTGTCTACAATATCTCCATCCTAACAGATATCTTCTCAACACTCAAGGCTATTGACTCACCGCTTCCCATGTTCAACTCTCTCTTCTGCTCTTCCCTGACACGCACGCACTCACTCGTGCACACACACACACACACGCGCACACACACACACACACACACAGGTAGACAACAAGCCATTCAGTCACTGAGTCCCCATCATACTCACACACTCATTATACCCATTCAATATGGCCTCTGGAGAAAGGAGGCGCAAAACTCAATAACCCATTCACCACACACCTACCTACCTCGGGCCTTGGCACTTTGAATGCTAATTTATCAATGCAAACCGCTGCCTCATGTACAAATGCAGTGTGAATTATATCTTTGATCAAACACATGGCCTATTTTGAATAAAGATGACCCTGATGATGCAGTGCTGAATTTATCGTACCTGCTGAAGTAAACTAAAATTCCATTCAGCTTGTTTTGCGTTGGCTGGGTGCTGCTCGTCTTAAAATCAAATTAGCAGAACAAATCAACCATATGATGTGAAGGCTTGCTGATAGGTTTTTTTTTTTTTTCTTCCCCCTCTTCATTTTATTGGCATTTTTCCCTCCTTCCTTCCTTTCCTCCTGAAGTTGCAGCTTTCTCGCCACGAGGGTCCCTGTGGACCGGACCAGATGTTCCAGGCAGCACACTTCCCCACTCTCTGCCTCATGGAATATTCATGGGCAACCAGGCACCGCAGCACAGCACCGCGCCGCGCCGCACAGACCAGAGACCAATTATTTATTTATTTCATCACCCTGCTGCCTGGCTGTCTAATGCACAACAACAGTTCAACATACAAAAGCATCTTCTCACCTTCCTGTTTCTCTCAGAGTCACACACCGCATCCTTTTTTTTCCTCTCAGTTTTTCTTCTTCTCGTTGGCATTGCTCCAGGGGATACATATACATACCATATTTCATATCTTTAGGCATTTTGTGGTCTCTGGATATTTCTCCTCTCTAGCCCTTCCTTTCTACCTTTCTCCTGCTCCGTCTCTCTCTCTCTCTCGCTCTCTCTCTCCCCCTCAGTTTTATTAAGCAGATGGGTGGGGAGTGAATGGAGTGTTGACTAACTGATGTTTGTCTGTGAAGCCTAATGGTAGTGCTTAAATACAATGCCATTATTTACAACCCTGCCTAATGCATTGGGACACTTAAATTCTTTGTTTGGTGGTGATAATTGGGCTAAATGCTCTACAGTAATGCATCCTGTTGGGCTGTTAGTGGCATGTTTTCCGTGATGGATCGGCTTGTTGTTTGGACACAGGTTTGGAGGCCATTACTTCTCAGCAGACGCCCAAGTAACATTCATGATTTGCCTCTCTGGCCAAGTAATGGTACTCAAAAAATCCTGGCAGGAGGAAACTAGTGAATGCATGGACATATTGTGTGTAAGCTTATAATCCTCGTTCGCTCAAATTCAATTCAGTCCATTCATGTCAGAACCATAAAATCATGTGTTTACACATAAGGAAGCAGGGGTCAAGAGCTGAAAGCGAGAGGAGTGAAAGGAGGAGAAAGAGCCCTTCTTCAGAGCAGTTGAAAGAGAAACCAACAGTAAGCAGGGAGGCAGGGAGCCAGGCGGTACCTCTGCTCCACTTGACTGCAGTCCAAATCGACAGCTGACGGCTGCCGTGCAGACATCATGGACGAGCAGATGTGGCGGCAGCTTTCCAAGTGCAGCAACACTTCATCCGTCCTCTCTTACTTTCTATTCCCCTCATCTTCTTTTCCGCCTTCAAATAGATGTTCTATCCACCTGTCTGTCCATTTTTGTGTCTCTCTCTCTCTCTCTCTCTCTCTCTCTCTCTCTCTCTCTCTCTCTCTCTCTCTCTCTCTCTCTCTCTCTCTCTCTCTCTCTCTCTCTCTCTCTACACTTCTTTCCCTTGGACCTTCTTGTCCAGTGAATTTTGTGACGGAGGCAACGTGTGAGGCATGTGTTTAAAAAAAGAAGAAAGTCTTTTGACACCAAACCATTATTTAATTCCAGAGACTATTCCCCTTCCAGACTCCCAGCATGCACCTGCGTTTCAGGGGTTCTTCAGCTCCCTCAGGACAGCTGACTACTCTCTTGCCCATATCTGGTCCTCTTCCAATCACCAGCTAATTACAAACTAACGCAAACATTGGGAATGCAAGGTCTGGATCATTTCATTTTTAACTTTTGACAAACATATTGGTGGAAATATAAAGTGAATTGTACAATGCACACTGCACTGAATGCCCCCCCACTCCCTTACCATCTCATACTTTCTGTCTTTCTGTCTCTGTGAGTGTGTGTATCTGTATCTACCATCTCTTCCTGGGTATAGTGTATTCCAATCATTCTGTGTTTATGGTCTCCTCTGGCCAAGAAGATAGTAATCCCCATGCAGCAGCAGGGGAAGAAAAGCAGGGATCCTCAGTGGGATGAGTTTATCAGGAGTGTAGGTCAACTAGGCCAGTTAATAACGCTGTTATCTTGGAGGCACGGGGGTGGGGGGGTGGGGGGCTGGCGTGTGTGGGAGGGGTGGTATAGGATGTGGGCTGAAAGAGGGAGGGAGGGAGGCAAAAAGAAAACAAAAGTGAATAAAAGGAGGAGAAGGGGTGAGAGGGAGAGGGAGGGAGGTACAGTGGAGGGAGGACAAGAAGCACAAGAGGGAATTAGCCCATAGTTCAAAAGAAGCTGTGCCCACAGAGAGAGAGCCCTGCTGGGTCTGTGGAGGAGAGCCAGGTGGCAGTCTGGAGGGCTGCTGTATATGTGTGTTTGTGTGTGTGTGTGTGTGTTTGAGTGTGCATGTGCATGTCTCTTTGTGTGTGTGCACAGCACTGCAGTATGCAAAGGCAGGTCTGCCATATTCAATATTCCTGTCAGCCTGGACTTAGAGTACCAAAACAACCTGTCTGGGAGTCTACAGATGCTCCTGCCTCTCCACCCCACCCCCCCTCGCCTCCACCTTTCCTCCTCCACCTCCCCTGCTCTGTTTTTATCCTTCCCTCTCCTCACACATATGGTCCACTGTCTCAACTGCTATTCCTCTGACAAACTGATATTTGTTTCCAACGGGGATTTGAGTTTGAATAAAACATTTGTTTTGAGAGACCATTTCTTCCTGCCTATTCTTGTGTGCTAATAGATAGATTGTACTACAGCAGCATATTGTCGATGTAACAGAGACAATTTAGACATTTTGATCACCGTCAACGCCAGTGAGTAGAGGAAAAAGACTGTCTGTTGCTGTAGGCACAACTTTGCAGGGATAAAAAAGAAACAGGGATTCCACTCTTGAAAATGTATCACTCTGAGATGTATTTTAGGCTGATATCTGCTCTGGATCTAAATGGGGGAAAAAACAGCATTGTAACATTTCTGTGGATTTCTCTTTCCTCTTCTCTCACATTTAGACAAACCTCATAAGATATGCTTGTAGTGTTGAGAAGAAGGCATGCTCCGCAGAACAAATGGTGTTAATTTGCCGCGCCTCTCTGAAGCTGCACATTAGAGAGAAGCCTTCAGGGAGAGAGGGAGGGGGAGGAGATGTGGGGCGGGAGGGGAAGAGATGGAGAGAAGATGGGGGGGAGGTGGAGGCAGCAGCTGTGCTGGAATTAATGTCTGCATGCCAAATTAGAAACACCATGCATCTCCGTCAGAGCTTCACGGAGAAAAAAAAATAAATAAATAAGGGAGGGGAAAGAGAGAGAGAGAGAGAGAGACAGACAGACAGACAGACAGACAGACAGACAGACATACATATATATAGAGAGGACACATGATGCTAGGACAGACAGACAGACAGACAGACATATATAGAGAGGACACATGATGCTAGGACAGACAGACAGACAGACAGACAGATATATATATATAGAGAGGACACATGATGCTAGGACAGACAGACAGACAGACAGATATATATATAGAGAGGACACATGATGCTAGGACAGACAGACAGACAGACAGATATATATAGAGAGGACACATGATGCTAGGACAGACAGACAGACAGACAGACAGACAGATATATATATAGAGAGGACACATGATGCTAGGACAGACAGACAGACAGACAGACATATATAGAGAGGACACATGATGCTAGGACAGACAGACAGACAGACAGACAGATAGATAGATAGATAGATAGATAGACAGACAGACATATATATATATAGAGAAGACACATGATGCTAGGACAGACAGACAGACAGACAGACAGACAGACACAGACAGACAGACAGACAGACAGACAGACAGACAGATAGATAGATAGATAGATAGACAGACAGACAGACAGACAGACAGTACAGTACAGTACCACTGTACCTGCAGTACATCCGTCACACCACAGTCACAACTATGTGTTGTTTAGGTATTCCCATCACATGCCTCTGTGCTGGCTGCCCCATAGGGGAGAAGGGTGTATGCATGTGTGCATACGTGCATGTGCGTGTGTGCTGATGTGTCATTGATGGAACACCCTCCCAGCAGTGGTGCAGGGCTGGTGGGGGACACCGGTCCCAGTGGTGCCCCCTAGGGACAGAGCATGCATAGGATTATCAGGCAGGGGATCAATAATGAGAGTACAGGCTCTCTCTAATGATAGCTGCAGGCCACAGGACCAGGGGCCTCAGGGTGCCTAGCTGGCAGTACAGCCCTCATGAATACAGGATAAGACTGGAGGAAAGTGTGTGTGTTGTGTATGGGTCATGCGTCTATGTGTGTACGTGCGTGCTTGTGTGTGTGTGTGTGTGTGTGTGTGTGTGTGTGTGTGTGTGTGTGTGTGTGTGTGTGTGTGGGCCAGTAAGGGTGAGAAGCATGTCAGATGACGGACACAGAGAGCAGATGGCTGGTTGGGGTTGTATGAACACCTCACCTCATCTTTCTGCCTGTCTGCGTCGTTCAGCCTGGACTTTTTCCACTGCAGCACACCTCGATGTATTACTCCTCGACTGCTCACTCAGTTCAACACCACACACACACACCTCAATCCTACAAAATAAGAGCACATTCAAATCAAATCAAATCATATCCAGTGATACACACGGCGTTCTCAAAACTGTGAGTATTTTGAAAATATTCCATGTTGTTAGCATGACACAGTGTGACGTGCCGAGAAATCCGACACCGTAATGCCACTGACACTTCAGACATACTGTAAGGTTATATGTTTACACTTTTGCGCACGTGGATTTAAAGTACGCGCACGTGTACGCCTGAGTAAAAAAACGTGGTTCTGTTTCACTGCAGGTGTGTAGTCAGAGCTCTTGGTAGACAGAATTAGCACCATTGCTGTCCTCTTCACATGATTCCTCACAGACACATGCTGCAGCAGGTCACATAGCAGAGCAGCAACAACAACAACAACAACAACAGCAACAACAACAACAACACACTCATTAGCTCATTTCATTTTTTCTCTTTCTCTGCCGAGCTAAATGAACCATCCCATATCTCTTCTTTGTGTGTCCTCTGTAGAAACAAAGCCCTGTATCACCCCCACCCCTCCTCCACTACCCCACTCTCTCCCTCCCTCACACACTCCCCCTCCATGCCTTGCCCCCCCCCCCTCCTCCTCCTTCTCCCCACCCATCCTGTCATTGTAAAGTGTGCGTCTCCTGTCTGACCGTGCTACCCCCCCCCCACCCCCATCCCCACCTCACACCTCCCTTTCCAACCTCCAACCGTTGCCTTCCTTACATTACCCCACCCCCTCCCCCCTCCTCCCCAATCACCCACCCACTCTCCCACCCTGCCTTCCCATCACCCCCCGGGAGGTGACATCTGCCGGGATGCGCTCGGCTGGTTCCAGATGCACCACCGCCTCTTTCCACCACCACCACTGCCGCCGCCACCCGAGCGAGTGAGCGAGCGAACGACACCCCGGCACTCATTTCAATTCCATCACCCTCTCCCAATCATCTCCCCTCTCCCCAGTGCAACATTAACGAGCCTCTTTCATTTGAATACGTAATTAGCCGCCCGAGCACTCTGCTTCACTAATTTTGAGACAAAAGGATGGAGGAGACGAGGGGTTGGGTGGCGGTGGAGGGTGAAAGGGGGGGAGGGGTGGCATGTGGGGGATGAGGAGGATGAGGCAAATAATGATAAAAAAACAAAAAAACATTTGCATTCTAATGTGGAGGAGAGGGGTTTCTTCTTTGTCTTTGTCTCCTCTCTCTCGCCCTAGCTTTTAGTCCATCCTCTCTTATGTGGCGTCTTAACAGTTTATTTTGGGCTGTATACAGTTTCACAGTATTGCAAGGTAACTGAGTCACTGGGTTTCTGCCTGTGTGTGTGTGTGTGTGTGTGTGCGTGTGCGTGCATTTGTAAGTGTGTGAATGACAACGCGTGCATGTGTGCGTAAGTGAATCCATCCCCACCCCTAAGGGCATGCAGTGCTCCCAAGCCAAAATAAACCCCACTTACTCCTGCACAATAAATCATTCTTCTCAATGAGCTGAAGCCAGCTGAGACGCTACTCTCACTAGTTAGTGCCTTACAATATATTCTATATTCAGTACACATTGCTCCTATTGCCCTCACTGTGGGAGATTTCAGTATGCTAGAAATGATGGACTTGAGACTTTTCCAGTGGACGGAGAGCACATACAAACAACGATGAACATGCATCTGCTGTATTTTATATTCCTGACTGAAGGGGACATGCCTATAGTGAACTGGAGCTCCATTAGCCCCTTAGTGTGTGTGTGTGTGTGTGTGTGTGTTCTTGTGAAAGAGAGAGGCAAGAAGGAAATAAAATATGGCGATAGACAGAGAGAGGAGACGGGGAGCGAGAGAGAGAGAGAGAGAGAGAGAGAGAGAGAGAGAGAGAGAGACATAGGGAAACAAAAAAGTGAGATGCTATGTTTGACTCTGTGTGTATGTATGTAGTCTGTGAGAATGATGTCGTCTCACTACCTTCCTGGTGCCGTGCCAAGCCTGGCCTCCTGTCAGCCATCGGGGAGCCAAATGACAGCTTTGATCCTATTAGGATCAGCGCCAAATCAACACTTTGCTCATTAAGGGCCTGCACACGCCAGCTAACCAGGCGCCTGCCTTGCATACCACACTGTAGCCGGCCCTCTGATCTGTGCCAAGCAGCCATGCCCTGTGAGTGCCAGACTCACCTGCCATCACTCAATGAACACAGCACCATGGGGTAAACAGTTTGCCTCGTCAGTGCCGACTCACCAGACATTAAAACATATCATCTAACTTCAATTTCCTATATTCTCTGCAGCAAATCAATTGCCATCTTGAATTGCTGTACTCTCTCTTAGCTCACGAGCTGAGTGCACCCAATCAACTCCTGCGGTGGAGGAGACCCTTCAGGTCGCTCCCCTTTCCTATGTACCACCACCCATATACCATACCAAATCACCTTCTATACCTCCATCCAAACATCCCTCCATCCCATCCCACCCCACCGGCCATTCTTCTAATCACCTCCACCAATCACGACTCACCCCTTTCCTACCTCACCCACACTTTTCATACTATGCCCTAACTCTTCACCCCTACCCATCTTCCCTCATCCTAACCCAATTAAATGCCACCTGCTGTACCCCACCCTAACCCCTCCTCACCCTCTTCCATCATACCTCACCGGCACCCTCACATACTTCACTTCACACTCTCCTATTCTTGAATTGTTCTACAGTGCGTTAGCTCTTGGAATGTATATGTGTGTGGATGCAATATCTACCCCCCACCCCATCACCGCCACCACCCCCCACCCCCTAATGGAACACTCCAAGTGACAGTGTCATGTTATTGATCTTTTATTGGCTATTGACAGGCTGGGGGCTGCGTCAGGGAGGTCAGAGCACGGGTTTCAGGTTGAGCAGACATACTCTGGGGAGCAGTCTCTCTCTCACACACACACACACACCAACCTATGCCTCTCACCCCTGACCTCAACCTGGGGAATAAACATATGGATCCTCACTGGCTCACTGACTTATTGAGCTATGAGCACTGCTGCCAAAGCTCCTGGCACTTACACACAAACGCACACATACACTCACATGTGTGCGTGGTGCACACAGACACAGCTCTGTAATACAGACGTCTACTATTAAGATAGATGGAAAGTCGTGGCTTAGGCTTGGAAAACTGCCAGAGAAATTATTTAAAATGTCAAATTCTCCCCCCCGACACAAATAAATGCACACAAGGAAAAACAGCGCCAAGTCCACTGTCAATCTTGCAGATATGTTTGTTTGATATTGTTGGTGACATTTAGTGATAACGGACTGGGATGTGTTGATGTTCTCGGGTGATTCTGTCATTCAACAGACATTGTCATAACACTCAAACAGATCGAAGATATGTTCATTTTGGGAGAGAAACAAACAAAACAAATACACTCCTGTATTAAAATGACTAAAGCAATCACATCTTATCATTTACTGCCTGTGTGTACTTGTGCAGTTGTGTGGCCACATGCAAAAACAAATACTTGCAAAAACAAATACTTGCAAAAACAAATACTTGCAAAAACAAATACATGCAAAAACAAATACTTGCAAAAACAAATACTTGCAAAAACAAATATTTGCAAAAACAAATATTTGCAAAAACAAATACATGCAAAAACAAATACTTGCAAAAACAAATACATGCAAAAACAAATACATGCAAAAACAAATACTTGCAAAAACAAATACATGCAACAACAAATACATGCAGTACTTCCTTTGTTTATTATATTATATTATAATGTTAGTTTCTGGTTTTACAGATAACCATTTCCTTTGTTTGTTATGTTTGTTTGTGATGTTTATATGTGGTGTTGATCTCGGTGGATCCCCGGTGGTTCTGAAGGGGTTAAGCCTATCCAGCGGCTGTCTGCTCCGCATCGATGTACATTATGTACTCCTCATTTGCATACTGCAGTGCGAGCTCAATTAAAATGAACTTTTAATTTCTTACAAGTAAATTAGTTTTGCATGTGATGCGTGCAAATGTCGGGATAATGGGTGCTTTTTAATGAGCTCACAAGCTGAGTGCACCCGATCGACTCCCGGGGTGGAGGAGAATGACGCAAGGGACGCGGCACCCAGCCTCTCTACCTCACCCTCACCGCCACCCAAACTTCACCAGATCCCTTGTGCACCCCCACCCATCATACCACACTCTATTCATCCCTCAACCCCACCCGCCGTACCTCACGCCTTCCCCACATCACCTCCATCAATCGTAGCTCACCCAACTCCCGCCTCACCCACACTCGACATACCACGCCCTAACTCAACCCCACCTATTGCCGTTTTTTCACCCCTGTACCTCACCTTAACCGCTCCTCACCCACTTGCATCACACTCTCCCACCCATCTCTGCCCATGCTACAAACTTCCTAGGTAAGTAGAGAAACTCCAGCAAGGACCCAGCACACACCAAGCCTTCTTTACCCTCACCCATTCTGCATCATCCTTCCCTCACCCCACCTTGGCATGACTCTCAACTTGCCTCTCTTCTCTCACCATGCCTTTCAACATCGCTCTAGCCTCTCTCACCCTGTCTTACCTTCCTCTCTTATCGTTGCATGCACTTTCCCTCCCTCCGATCTGCTTCTCCCAAAGCCCTAATTCATTCTCCCCTCCTGCTGCTCCCCTCTGGGGTCCAGAGGTGGTCTTTGTGCACTGTGTGCTGCTGATGTCAGGGCTGCTGAACAGGTGCAGAGATAGAAAGAGACCCGTTGTTGAGGCACGACGGCTGGGTAAACAAACACACCAGAGGTCCTTGCCACTGTGTCACACACACATCACATACACACACATGCACGTGCACGCACACACACACACACACACACACACACGCTCACACACATATGCATACACACATGTAGACACACATTCACCAATCACATGCACACTCACAGATGTCTAACATCTCTGTTCAGAGGAGTAGGGGTGGAGAGCGTGTTTGAGATGGCTGGGGGGGGGGGGCACATAAAGCTGGATTGCTACTGTATGATTAAGCAATACATACGCACACACACACACACACACACACACACCTGCAAGCACACACATCATTAGAGCAGAAAGTGTGTCACCACAGTGTGACACGGGCTCTGCTGCAGGTGCTCCCAGTGTGAACCGCTATGGGCCAAGAAGCCGGTGAGGGATTATCTGAGAGCTGCTGCCCTCGCCACACACACACACGCACACACACACGCACACACACACGCACACACACACACACACACACACACACGCACACACACACGCACACACATGCACGCAAACTCTGTGTCCTCAGTCTGCCTTACTGAAAGGTCTTTGGTCACCCCAACACTTTTACTCTTTCATGCCTTTCTTTATTTACTCTCTCACTCTCTCACACCTCTCATTTGTTTTCCTCTCATCCCCTCTTTCAACCTCTTTCTCTCCCTTCTGCTTCTGCTAGCATCTATTTTTCAGACTTTCTCTTTGTCTTACCAAACATCCTCTCTCTAGGCCGCCCTCTGGCTCTCTCTCCTTCCCTCTTCTCCTCTTCCTCCATCCCTCCCAGCCCTTCTGCATCTTTCCATTCTGCCCTTGCTCTCTCACTCTCTCTATCCTTCCCTCCTCCATCGTGCAGCACAGCTGTGCAGAGGCAGATTAGTGTGTTAGTACCTGTGAGGCAGAGGCACGGCAAGCTGCATGCTAAAACCCAATCAGCTAATGTTGATAAAGGAGGCGGGGTACGGACATCTGTTCACACAAAACACCAAACTCATTTGAATCACAAGATGAAATGACTCACATCTGCTGAATTGGAAAATATCTTTTTGCCCTCCTTGTTTTAATTTGGGTGGAGGTGGGTAGACTCCAGATGCCAGGGTGACGTGTTGAGTGACAGGCCTTGAGGAAGACAGAGAAGCAGTGTATAGTATGTGTGTGTTTGTATGTGTGTGTATGCATCTGTACATATGTCTGTTTGTATAGCCGTGTGCGAAATGTAAAACTGCATGTGAGAGTCTGTATGCATTTGTCTTGCCATACATTTTTGAGTGATGCTCATGTGTCCAATGCTGTGTGTGTGTGTGTGTGTGTGTGTGTGTTGAGTATAGCCTATGCCATGTGGTTCACAGCCACAGAAGCAGACAGAAGCAGACACTTAAGTGGATTTAGTGAAAGCTAAACGTTGTGTGAATGAAACCCTGACCCTGTCATCGACGGGACCGCCTGACTGTCTTCTTAGGAACTCAGAGCTCACAATTACCGTGCAAGCTAGGAATAGTTTGATTGACCAGTCGAAAACACACACACACACACAAACTTGTACGCTTTCTCTCACACACACACACACACACACGGACACACACACACCTCGACACACACATGCAAGCACATTCATGCATTCTGGCACCACGATGGACAATAGCATTCTGCTGGTATGCACCATCTGCACCTACAGTCATACAGTCAGCTGTTCTGGCAGGATAGTTTATGTCTATTTATGCTCTGTAACCCAGTATAATATTCCCTAGACCTGTACATATTTCTGTGTATATTTCCTCTATTTCTGACTTCATAGCTTCCCATCAGTTCAATTAGTAAGGTTCCAACAGAGAACCATGCACGCTGCACAGATAAGTCCTATTTCTTACATTTCCACTTTTAGATTGTCTTATACAATTCAGCCACACAGACACGACAGACAGCCACACTCTCTTTCTCTTCTCTCTCTCTGTCTCTCTCTCTCACTCTCTCTTTCACACACAAACACACTCTCTATCTGGCCACTTACCCTTTGACCTGAACACCACTTAATGGCACCAAACACTCAATACAAGTGTTTAGAGGCCAGGCACTGAGGGGACAGTTAAAAAGAATAAACAACAAGCCAAATCATTCTTCACAATAATGTTATAATAATGTGATTCTTTATTGATCCCGTAATGAATTTCTCTTTTCTCTTGCCTCCCAGAGTACAGAGTCAGAGTACAGTCTACAGAACAGCACCTCTGGAGCTCTGGGGCTGTCTTGCTCAAGGACACTTCAGCAGGGAAGATGCTTGTCAACAAGGAGCCTTGGACCCATGTGACTAGTAGTTCTCTTGCCTACGTTGAATGTACTTATTGTAAGTCGCTTTGGATAAATGAGTCTGGTAAATAATGTAATGTAATGTAACTTTTTCATGTTTGCTGCACTGCTGTCGTAATGGTGTTCAATCCCTGACATGAATTGTTTGGAAAATCAATAGTAAATAGTAAACCACAATAGACGCAGGGTTCTGTAATGGCTGCTACTGTAGGCCTTCACACAGTGGAATCTTATAATTGCATGGGAAAATATTTTGTGTTGAAATAAACATCAGTTTATATCAATATCATATTCAAATGTTATTTCTTCATGTGCTCCTTCAGTATTTTAGAAATATCTTGGTGTGGGAAGGGCTGGGGGAATAGCTTTGAAAGCTGCATTAAAGTTGAAGTCAAATGAGGTTGATTGCAGGTTTAAGGATTGTGCGGTGTTACCAACATGCACTTATTCTGAAAAACATCACTAATGATTTAAAGATATTTTTATTTTTGCATTTGAATTGTAAGGCGGTATTCCCTTCAGCCATACATATTCATGGAAAGAAGTCATTCGATTGAATGATTTGCTGTCATTCTTTCTAGTTTATGTGTTTACACATAATGTTACATCGCTGATATGGGTGGATACATATTTCATAGCTGCATTACCATTTGACAAGTATGTACATACTCACAGACGAGTATGAAGCTTATAATTCAGCAAAGATCACAAACATTATAACAGAACTTAATATTCCCTTTTGAATTTGTTCACATTTTTCCTGCCTTGATTCAGAGTGACTTGGATAAAACAGGTTGTTGTGACATTTACTACAACTGCTTTATGTTTTTATAATATTCCAATAAAAACTTTGTATGTTTCGTGAATGTTATAAAAACAGTTGTGAGAACTGCCTTGTATTATTATCTTTTCTTCTGGACATTTTGACATTATTCAGTGTGATGTGTGCAATGAGTCTGTCCTAGTCAAGAAGAAATAATCGGTGGGTGTTTCACTGCAGTTGTAGCAGATGTTACAAAAAATGTGTGTGCAGATGGTTTGAAAACATTTCAAAGACAATTGTTTAGGGCGTTTCTATTGACACTGGAAAGAACGGCATATTCTTTGGATGTTTAAGTGTCATTTAAATGAAAAGTGATACAGGCTGCATGATTTAAAACAGAAATACCCCCCAACCACCACACAACCATAGCACATATATGACAAAAATAAGGCCACATGTATAAAATGTTAGTCTAAAGTTCTCTAAGGTCTAACGAGAGATCGATCCTTCAAAAGGATGTTGTGTTGATGGTTTATAGGCTAAAATTAGGCTACATAGGCTTTAAAAAATAAAGTTTAGTAAAATAAAATGAAAATAAAAGCATTATCTTGTACATATGAACTTCTCTGGTGTATGTTTCTGATATTTACAGCTGTTAATGCATTGTCTCAATATGTAATAATGTATTTACTGCCTGGTTTAAAAAGATCCTGGCAATCTTGAGATGAATTATATGTTTTGTAGTAGCTTCTGGTCAAAGACGTCTTTATTAGATAGACATTATCAGTGTGACTACTTGCATCTGTGTTTAATGTGCCTTAGCTTTTATTGTGTTGCTGGAGGACTTCATCCTTGTGCACGTCTGCGTCTATCATTTTGTGGTGGTCTATTTATCTGTGTGTCTCCCCGTGCACATGCACATGCTTGAGGCATGCATATTTTCTTTGTACATGAATGGCGATTAGCACAGCTCTGCCAATCACTATAATTTACATTAAACTTGAAATTAATTTCACACTTTTTTCAGCCTGTAATTATGTCAACAGCTGCTGTGAAACCAAGCTGCACACATGAATTTTAATAGCTGACTTTTTCTAAATCCCTCTGAACTTTGGAATGCTTTTTTCCACTTGTTAAATAAGATTGTGAATCAATTTTGGTGATATTATGGCCTTAGCAATAACAATGGAGGAGAGCACAGGAGACTAATACTAAACTACTCAGAATAAGCCATGCAGCATAATACCAAATCATCCTCTATACAACATATCAATAACATCCCCTGTTGCCATCATGATCTCTACAGAGAGGGCTATTAGACCATTCACAAGATACGGCATCCTATCATAGATGATGGTGGAGCACCATGCAGAGAGAGAGGATACAGTCTGCTGTCTGTGTCTGCTTCTCTCTTTATCTCCATGTCACTTCCTAACAAGTCTTTAAAGCTGGCACCTGCCAGGCCCAGCACTGCTGGGCCTTTACAAACCCGGCCTGACCAGCCACAGCCCTGCGTGGGTCCACCTCCCTGCTGGGCTGGCCATTTGACTATTCACCACAGACAGAAATGTATCTGTGTTGTGTATACGTACGTGTTTCGGTGTATGTGTGTGTGTGAGAGAGGAGCAGAGCGAGAGAAAGGGAAAGAAATGAAGAGAGAGATAGACAGAGAAAGATAGATTGTGAGAGAGACAAGCTGAGAGTCAGGATTGAAGCAGTCTAGCGCTCGTCTGCACACAGCAGGGGCCAGGGACCAGCAGCCCTGCAATTATATAGCCATTCAGAACAGACACAGAGGAGGGAGGCCCCAACCCCCAGGCCCACAGCCAGGGCCTGGAGCGTTGTAGCCCACAGCTTAAACCAAGCCCTTTCCAGAACAAACAATCAACACAAGACAAATAGAGGACTTAGACTTAGAAAACACAGAGAGAGAGAAAGTTTTTTTGCAGTTGGCAGGAGTATCATCAGACATGGAGCAGAGCGTGGGAGTGTATATAGGGTTGAGGCCTGAATTGGCTATGGCTCACAGTGGGTGGGTGAGTGGTTGCAAGGGAGTGGGGGTGGGGGGGGCACTCACACACACACACACGCGCACACGGTATAATTACTCACTCAGAAGAGAAATCAAAGAAGAGAGCATTTCAAGAATAGATCAGGTCTGGCATCTGAGATGATCACCTGTCTCTGTCACACACACACAGAAACACACCAGCCACACGCATGTATAAAGAAAAAACAAGACAGGACCAGGCATGCATGTGTGTTTGCGTGTGTATGTGTGTGTGTATGAGCGCAGAGGCAGTGTGATGTCAATGTGAGGTCAGTGATGAAATCAGCAGGTCTTCACAGCCACCTGCCCCTCTTGAAGACTCAATCGTAACCAATCAGACAAAGGAGCTATTGATTAGCAGGGTAAGAAAATGAGGCGCTGGTTGTGCAGCAGGCCGCCTCACAGGAGCAAAGCCTAGGTGATAATGACTGTGGCCTCTTCTGCCCTCCCTCTTTGTCTGGCTTCATCACAATCACACTGGCCTTAAACATCTTCCCCTGCCTCCTGCAGCTCGCTCACTCTTTCTGCCACACACCCACACCCACCCACACCCACACCCACCAAATCATATAAAGGATCAAGAACAATGGCATTTACTCTTCTTCAACTCAGGTTGCTTGTTTTCTGACAACTGAGTGATCACATAATGTATTAAGTATTATATACATACTTCATACTGTGCTCCTGCCGTAACATAAGTATTATTAGTCAGTGGCATGCTATTTTATATGACCTACTATTAAGCTGTAAGTGCAGTGATCAGCACGTTTATATCATTACTGAACTGGCTGTAGTGTTTCTCAAAGTTAACACCACATCTCCATTAAACCTGTTGCTTCCTGTTACTTGTCCACCTCCCTGACATCGCTCTGCACGCACTTATTTTGAAGAGTAGTGTGATGGCCACACCAGCGGCCACACACTGAGGCAAGGAAAGGGTGGTAACTCTTCATTTCTGTTTCATTTACTTACTTTAGGTTCCTTTTAGCACAACTCAACATACATTTACACACAGGTAAATAACTGGACACATAGATTTTGGTTTCATATAACATATGCAGTTTTATTCACTTTCTTTGTCAATTTCGCTATATTAGTTTCATTAGCGTAAGTTAATCTTTATGAAGTTGATTTGTTTTTCTTTGAGTTACCAGTTCCTGGGGGGTTGCTGCTGGAGTTGTCTGGCTGGTCAGCTAAAGGATTTGCAGCTGCATCGGACCGGCTTAAATGGTGTTTCTGGCTAATTGGACTGCACCATGTTCCTCCTGCATCAGGGAGAGGGGCAGTGGGTTTCTAGCTTGCTTTTGTAATTACCTTTGTTTGATAACTGTTTAGATATTGTTAGCATATTTGCTCATTAATTAATATTAGGCCGCGCTATATGGACATGGGTTTTGGTTGGTGTAGTTTATTTAAATGGTTATGTCTTTGTCTATCCCCCCCTGTGTGTCTGAATGGCCTGATCAGCCACTATATGTTTCCCCCCATGTCTCAGTTGGCAGGTCGATTTTGTGCTATTTAGTTCTCTTCAGTTAGTTCTGTTATGTTGGCCTCTTTTATGGGCCCAGAACTATTAATGGAAGTATTTTGGTTATTTTTTGCTTTTTCTAAATAAATGAAAATCATTTTTTCAAAAAACCACCTGCGTCTTTCTGGCCTACCAGCTCGGTCCCTGACAAGTAGGAAGGTGGATAAGAGCTGACAACCCTTAAAACAGTTTCAAAATAAATGTGCCCAAGATTTGATTGATATTAAAATACCTTGTAGCACCTTTAATGGTTAATCAATCACACAGTGCCTCCTTGAAGCAGAGGTTCAAATGCAGCCTCCAGTTACTAGATTAAGATTAGTCTTTATTTGCAACATCGCACACAACACATGCAGGGGCGAAGTGGCCGCCAAACACAACACACACACATGCAGGGTAGAGTGTCCGAGTTGAATGAATACTGCTTTTAACCCATCCCCGCCGACCTTCCTCCAAGGACAGCCAGGGAGCAGTGGGCAGCCGCCAACACCAGCGCCCGGGGACCAATTCCAGGTGTGAGTCCCCATCTTGGTCAGGGACAGGACAGGATATTGTGAATATTGTGAACCTCCAACAGGAAATCTGGGATTGAAAAAAGGTTAGGAATTAACAGGCCTTTTACATAGGCATGAAGACATGACTGAAAATACTAATAATCTTCCATATCTGTAAAACATCACACATAACCCTCAATGCTGCCTGCCAAGCATTTGTAGTTGCTCTCCTGATCCGTTACACAAGTATTATAGTATAGTATATAACACAGTGTAACATTAATGCCGGGATCAGACTACACGATATTTTTGTCTGTTACGATGGTCACTGTGTCAGATTAGGCGATATAGAGTGATAAATTCATGCCGTGTCTTGGCCGACAGACATGACAGACTACACGTTGGTCACCGACCAATAATCGCTTGCTGACGTGCGTGATGTCATCGGAAAGCAGGTGCTAGGCAACGAGAATGTAAACAAACAATGGCGTCCAAAGCGGTATGCATGATATTAGCTGTCTTGTGTTCCGAAAAGGCAAAAAAAAGAAAAAACGACTGTGGACCCGTTCTTGGGTCGCATGAGGAGAACAGTATGGGTTGTCAATCCTTCAAATAGGTGAAAAATAACGATGTTTTAGCCTGTAGTGAAACCTAAATGTAGCTAGCTGGCTAGCCTCCACAGGCTCCGTGCTCCTATTGGTCAACGTCACGGACGAGACGGAACACGTCGTGGACGGCAAAAAAACATTCTAACATGCTAGTCTTTTGTCGGGATGTCGTGAGGCGTCCCAGATGCAGCGTCGGTTGTCGTCCACTATGTCACACTACACAACATAAAACGATCGATTGTCGCACCCTGTCGTTCCCGACTCGACCCGACGCCCTACGTCTGCCGAATCGGGCTATAATCGGCCTGATATCGTGTAGTCTGAACCCGCCATAACGGGCCTTTTGGGCTGTTGTTCATATCGTCATGCATTGCTACACTACCCTTCTTTTGATGGCAAAGGCATTTGCTTGGAATTGTCATTGCGTCTCAGATGAGTGTCTGTGTGAAAAAGGCACACAGACACAGTGTACTCATCTCTCTGCACTCCCTCTGGACTCCCCTTTCACACTGAGTAGAAAACTATTTAAGATTTGATGTTCGCAGGCATTATTTATTCTGTCTGGTGATGAAAGAGAAAGCGCATTGTATGAAGTTTTATCATGCCGTGAATCATAATATGTTATTCTAAATATGGGATCATCAACTAGATATACAGAGAGAGAGAGAGAGAGAGAGAGAGAGAGAGAGAGAGAGGGTTTGTTCTTTCATGAGTTCATTCAGCTGATTCCTTGGCTGTTGGCCTTTTCACTCTCATCTGTCCCACCGTCAGTTTGTCCTTAACTCTGTCAGTGTGTGTGTGTGTGTGTGTGGGTGGTGGGTGTGTTTGAAAATTGGTCTGTCTCTCTCTCTCTCTCTCTCTCTCTCTCTCTCTCACACACACACACACACACACACACACACACACATGCACACACAGGACAGTGAATAGACATTGTAACCACAGGAGTGAGGTTCAAATACCACTCAACCTCACAGGGGAGGCTGGTGACCTTTACCACAGCAGCACAGCCTGTCCCTCGCCTTCCATCACTCTATAGCTCTTTCTCTCCAATCTCCCCCCCCCCTCCCCCACCACCCCACCTCCCTTTCACTTTTTCCTCCATCGCTCCTCTCATCCACGTATGCCTTATCTCACTTCCTCATCCCTTTCTCCATAGAGAGCTCTGTTCCTCCGCTGCCCCCCCCTCCACACACACACACACACACACACACACACACACACACACACATACACATCCTTTTTATTCCTTGAGCCCTTCTGACAGCTAGGGCAAATTTTCATCTGCCCATCAGTCATATCTGTGGCAGCCACTTTACACTTTCGCTGCCCCAGTGTTGAGACACAAACAAACAAGCAGCAAACCAACAAATAACCACCTTACACAGTACACAGTATATCCCAAGCGGCAACAGCATAGCCACTCTTAGTTTTTAGTAAGTAAAACTTTGACGAAGCAAGTAAAAATGTAGTTATGTAGCACACACAATGGGATACTGTTAAAAAAAGAAACCAGTAAATAGTAAACAAGGAGACACATAGTACAAGAAATACAACATCAGACACAATCAAAGGCAAGATAATTAATGGGTTTAAAGGTGTTTAAAGGTTAGATAATATCTGATATCAAGGCTGTTACAGAGTTTAGGGGCAGCAAGAACAAATGCATGATCATCCTTTCTCTTTATCCTGGTCCATGGAGTGACCGAGAGCTCTTGGCTTGAGGACCAAAGACATTCAGAGACACACTCAGCTTGACCATGCAATGCTTTGTACACAAAGTGATTCTAAACTTCCCTGGTAGCCGGTGAAGAGAGGAGGCGTTATGTGAGACCTACGCTTGGTGTTAGTTAAAAAACAAGTGGCAGCATTTTGGGCCAATTGGAGTCGAGCCACAGATGCTCGGCTTAGGCAATTAAACCAAGCATTGCAGCGTTTAAAGACAACACGGGAAGGCATTTCGAGAGCGCCTTGCTTTTGTAATTTGAATTCTTGGGATTGGGACATAAAATGGAGAAGGAATCGCTCCAAACTGGGCCGTGGTGGGCCTTAGCATTCCGTTGTAGAGGACCACTCACCTCCTGCAACACTTCCTCCATCACCCTTATTGCAGCAGGCAGCGGACAAAACCCTCAGAGAAGCGAAGTAGGAGGAGGGAGAGGAGAGGAGGAATATTTTGTCCCCGATGTTGCCACTTATGTCACTTTGAAAATTGGGACGTTGCAGGTTTTATATGATGGAAGGAAGGGAAGAAGGGTTTTTTTTCAAAAAGGTGTTCTTACTGAGCGAACACTCATTTCTTCTCTGCTCCTCTGGAAGAAGCCAGGACCTCGTTGCAGCGTGTGTCCCGGGGCAACATTTTAGTCTCTGAGCTCTACAAGGAACCACTTGCACTCTATTTTTACTTTATTTAAAAGGATTTGCTAATTCACTGATTGAGTGTGTGTAGTGGTTATTGTATTGGACTGTATTCACTATATGGGCATCTGATGGATTTTGTGTCCGTTTTGAACACACTGAGACAAAGCAACCTAGTTGATATGGCAATAAACTTTTGAATTTTGAATCTATGTCAACAGATTGTCATCTGTCGTCTGTCTCCATCGCCCATCCAGCTCATCTTGCCACCACCATTAACACACACATTCCAGATTAGGATTTATTCACAGCTATGACACCAGTGATGCCCCTGGAGCTGCTGAGGCCAGATGAGAACGAAAGCTTTTCCCCCGCGTGAATTCTCCTCTGACAATAACCCCGCCTCTCAGTAGACTCTCCTCCAAGCTCTCTCTCCCCCTTTCTCTCTCTCTCTCCTTGTTTTCTCCCCCTTTCTCTTCATCTCTTTCTCTCTCTTTCTCTGTCTGTAGACACGTAACACACTCACGAGCTGAACAGGGATGAAGCCAGTGCAAGAGAGAGGGAAGAGGCGGTGTGAGAGACAGAGAAAGAAAGAGTGAGAGAGAAAGACAGGGAGTGAGAGATAGAGGGAGGGAGGGAGGGAGGGAGGGGGTGATAGTTGGGGGGTTGAGCACCACCTGGTATTCCTTTACAACCAAGGAAAATGCCTAGAGAAATGATAATAAAATAGAGAGAAGTCGCAGAGCCTTCTGTTCCTGACAGGAGCTGTGTATGTGCCCTGCGTGAGGTGTGTGTATTTGATTGTGTGTGTGTGTGTGTGCATGTGTGTGTGATGAATAATTCATGGTTGTTCATTAAGCAGAGAAAGTGTGAGTGACTGAGTGATTGTTTGTGTGTGTATGTGTGTGTGTGTGTGTGTGTGTGTGTGTGCGCGCAGCCTTCGTTGCTTTGCGCCACGTCGCCTGCCTTGTGGCTGCCATCTGGCTTCACGCCATCAGAGTACCACCCTCCGAAGCCCTCGCTCCTACTAACACGGCAGGAGAGGAGAGGGGGAGGAGAGAGAGAGAGAGAGAGAGAGAGAGAGAGAGAGACTGGCTAGAGGGGCAGCATATATGGAGAGGAAGGGGAGGGGACAGGGCCTCAAGTTAACTTCTCCATTTCACTGATACTATGTGACGTCCACAGTCTGGTAGGGAGAGATGTGCATTTGAATGTGAAGGGTAATGACAGTCCATCACACATGATGCAAAGTGATGCATCGTCATGTCAGTTAATGTAGAGCTCTTTCTCTGGCTCTCACTCTTCTTCCTCCCTCCATCTTTCTTAGGCTTTGCCCCTCTTGATATGAAGTGGTCCTTACTTCCCCTATCCTCTGCATGATCTAGGCTGCAGGTGCACCACTAACATGAGTAGGCAGAGCAGAGTTGGCGGAAGGGTGCATACACTGCATGTATACACGCATAGCGCACATGCAGGCATGCATGCCAACCCACCACCCCCCAACACGCACACACACACACACACACACACACACACACATCCAGCTGTTTGCTACTGCAGGCCCACCTCCTACTACTGACACATTGCCCTCTGCTCATGCATGTGGCAAGTGGCCATGACAGATGATTGAGTATATGTATGTGTGTATGTAAAGTGTGTATGTGTGTAATCAACACCAACAGCCACGGCTGTAAGATAAGAGTCCTAAATGGAGATGCCAGGTGTTTGTGTGTGTGTGTGTGTGTGTGTGTGTGTGTGTGTGTGTGTGTGTGCGTGTCCATCTGGAGGGGTCCTACGGGTCACAGTAATCTGGCACAGCAATCTCCCACTGTAATCATCTCAGTGCTCAGCAGGTGGTCCGGCAGCAGGCTGGGGAGAAAAGTTTCAGCACATTTTCTCTCAGCCAGTTAAGGCCATTCTGTTCTGCAGGACTATGGATATGCACATACAGTACAACGCATATATACGTGTGCATGATATGGTTACTGGTTACATTGTGAAACTGAACTGTAGCAGATTGTGTGTGTGTGTGTCTATGTAGGGATGAAAGATTTCAAATCAAAGTCTACACAATCTATCTAGAGGTAAAAGAGTGGCGTGCTTTATTAATTATCATCTCACATCAACTGGTGAGACGAGCCTCGTTCGCAGCGCCGTCCGCAGCGTTCGCACACTGTGACACATTCCCCCGCGGCCGGTCCACATTGTGGGAAGTGTCAACAGTGCCAAAAGGGGGCCGGCTCGGCGTGCTGAGGAAGACCTAGAGCAGGAGGCGCGCGTAACCGGGGACAACAGCATCATCGTTGGTGGGAGAGTAACACCACGTCTTCTCACTACATCACAAAACATATTTCCTGATAGCTGTTTTCCTCTGGGAAGGAAGAGCCGGATTCTCCTGTAATAGAAGGTGACAGATAACAGAGCAGGCAGGATGATGATATACAGCATATTCTACCCCAGGTTGTTTTCTGTATAAGGCAAGTGGAAGCCTTAGCTCAATAGCACAGCTATTTCAGGAGATCTAGCTCTTATCATGCCACCACACACAGGGATAATGAACTTGTCCTAACCGAGTGTGTGTGTGTGTGTGTGTGTTCTGTTTTAATTCAAAAGGACAGGCCTGTGTGTGGTTACATAGTGATGAAGGGCGCTTGGTTATCTCTACCTGGCACTCTTATCACATCTGCACATGTGACACCTTTCAATAACCCTCAGTCCCCTCCTTTCTTCCTCCTCTGTCTCCTTCACTCAGAGGAGATAGAGATAGAGGGGTGGGGGCGCAGAGAGATAGAGTGAGAGAACGAAAAAGTATGCGTGTGAGAGAGGGAGAGAGAGAGAGAGGAGGGGAGAGAGAGAGAAGGCGCTTGGAGGAAAGGATTCCAAGAGGTAGGGTCATTGAGGGTAGAGAGAGAGAGAGAGAGAAAATATAAGAGCTGGAAGTCGGAGGGTGAGCTATCAGGAGTGTGAATGGGCAGAGTGTAGAGCAGGGAGCCAGGCCTCTTGGCCAGTTTCCAGTGGGGATAGTGGGTGTCCCTGTGCCAGCTGGCAGCCTGTCTCTCCCATCTGTGGAGCCTCGGAGAGTGTGCAGTAATCTCCTGGAGACAGCGGCTCAGCCCAGGCCAGATTTAAAGGGATATGGCCAGCTGGCCAGGCATGAGCAGGTCTGTACCAGGGAGAGGGAGGAAGGGCAGGAGAAGGCCAGGGGGGGAGGGAAGGGATGGGTGAGTGGGCTGTGATGGAGCGAGTCAGGTGTAATGTAGAGGATGATAGGGGAGCTGAACATTGACGGTCAGGGAGTAAGGAAGGACATTGGTAAGAATGATTACAGTCCAGCTGCCAGCAAAGACTGGAATTGGCTGATTGGTCGATGCGTATATATGTGCAGAGACGAACATGTACCTGCAATTTCACAAGTTTGAATCCTGGCACACGTCTGTGCTGTGATGTTTCCACTCTGTTGTCTCTCTTCTCTGAGTACTGTGCCAAAGCTGCAGACCAAACTGTTTTGGTTACTTCTCTGCTAAGGTATTTGTTTACTCTTCAGAGCCCGGCCCATGCTAGCCCGGCCTGACTATGGACAAAATGTCCAGGGTTACAGGGAGGGGCCTGAACACACGAGTAGATACACATGCATGCACACACACAGGCTTAAACACACACACACACACACAAACACACACACTAACAAACCTAGTGCAGCAATCACTGCAAGAGAGGATACCTGCACATCTACGCACACACAACTTGGCAAAATAATATGTACATCTATATTCACAGGTGTCCTCAAGATACACACACACACACACACACACACACACACATCCACGCACACGTGCACACACACACACACACACACACACACACAAATGCAGAGACAAACAGACACACGCCCCTGCAGCAATAGCAAAAGAATAAGGGGAGCCATGCAATTCTCCAGATGTGTAGGAAGACAGGGGGAAGATGAGGAAGAGAGGATTGGGAGGAGGGAGTGGATGGCTCGGGGGAGGGGAGGGAAGAAAAAGAAAGAGAGGGGGTGTGGTGGCGAAGGCTGGGTGTTAACCACTGTTTAAAAGGCAGTGGGTGCTGTGTGCAGATTAATAAACAGGAGGTAATAGCAGAAGGACTCTATATTTATTTTTTATCTTAAATGGTGCTTGTTTGTTGGGCTGGATGAATATTGACTGTGAAATTGGGATCAGGGGCGACACATGCCAGTGCTCGGCCTTATCTCTGGGATGCAGGCAGGCCCGGGGCCGTTATCGCCGTGCCACAGTGGCGTGCCGGCACTCCAGCGCTCTCAAAGCCGCCACATTCCTTTTGTATCTGCCTGGAGAAGCCTGTTTACCTTTCACTGGCTTGATATTCCTATTAGAGCCGCTGACTATTTACTCACTGCCTCCTCCTCTCCCTCCACCGGGCACTGTGCTGTCTCTCATCTCTCTCTCTCTTTCTGTTCCCCTCTTTCTGTTTGGGTACATCTATCTCACTCTCTTTCACTGTTTGTCTCATCATATCTTCTTGTCCTGCCTCTGTTTCTGACCTTCACCCCGTAACGTAAAGTTTTGGACATGGCTCTGCTTACCAAGGAGCTAGGGGAAGACATTCATTGCGTACATAATGGGCCGCAGATTATCACAACACATAACTAATCACATCCTCCAACGTGCACTTAAGACACATACTCATCCAATAGAAACCTCTCCTGAGACAGATCTAAGATCTGTCATCCTGCCCTCGGCTCTCAGACTCTGGAGAGTCACCACAGAGCCCTTTGCCCCTGGACTCATCCAGCAGGGGGTCTTTGTGATTCTCCCTCTCTGTCCAGCCGTCACTGCATTCCTCTGCCTTTTGAACCATCACAGAGGAGAGGGAGGCATAGGTTAAGATGGACAAAGAAAGAAAGGGGTTCAGAGATGAAAGGATGAAGAGAAAGGAGATGTTGACAGATACAGTGAATGGTCTGAAAAAATGGTATCTACAACCGCAGCCAAGAGTGATTTTGGTATTGATGTTATGGAGGGCTGTATTACTTTGTTTGGGTGTCATGGGCCTAATTTATTTTACACATCTGTGATGGGAGATGCCCATTTAATAATAATGTCAAGCTGCCGAGACTATGCCACCTGAGGTTTATAGCATCGGGAGATCTAAACTTCATGAAAAAGCAGTTTAAAAATGAGGTGTAACATAAGGCAGGAAAGACTTCAAGGGAATTTATTTTACCTAAATTATACCTAACAAAAAGCACCAGATGTGGTGCGATACCCAGAGGAAGGATCGCTTTAAACAAGTTGCTCTCTCTCCAACTTCAAAGTACCTTGGCATCACTGGGCACCAGTGGAAACAATAGCCTTTGACTGCATCACCTCCTGCAGGCAGCAGCAACCAAACATGGGCTCCACCTGGGCAGTCCACCAACCTCTGAGCAGCATCACTTAAAGTAGGCAGCAAGTAAGGGAATGGGCCACACCTGGGACAATGATGCCAGTGACATACCTGACGTCAACATTTCTGACATTCAAGCACAGTTTCACTCGTATAAGGGATTGCTAGATTAGTTCTAGTGTTAGTGATTACTCAATGTGATCTCCTCTCCTCTCCTCGGTGTTTTTTTTTGTTTTATCGGTCTCCTCCATACAGGGCACGCTTAGGGGCTCAGGGCATGCTGCACGGCACGCCATGCCACGCGGGGGGATAAGGAGCAAACAAATACACGGGAAGCGCTTAGCAACCCTGATCAGAGAGCCTGCCAGGGTCCTGATAAGCTGACAGGCATAAGAGGGGACAGAGAGAGAGAGAGAGAGAGAGAGAGAGAGAGAGAGAGGTAGATGGGGTGGGTTGTGGGGTTGTATCGCTGTTGACATTGGAAAGCACCCTCGCAGAGAGAGGGCCCTGATGGCCATGAGTTTTCATGGCAGGCCCTGGGATATTTTCCTTGGAGGAATACACTGAGTTTTTGGGGAAATTGGCTGTGAGGAGCATGGAGCATGGAGCATGGAGCATGGAGCACCGGAGTGAAGGAGGGATGATTTTAGTGTCTTATGTTCTTATCACTTCAGCGGTTAAGTTGACCAGTGGGCCAAGTTTTCTGTTAAACCTCTTATATTACAGTACGTAACTTTAAAGTTCTTCGCAGTCTACTCTCTTCCCCCCGTTCCCTATCGTATACACCCTAAGCCCTAACCCCCTAACTTTTATCAATTGCAAAATGCCCGAAAGAATATTTTCATCTGTCCGTCTGTCGATGTGAATGTCTGCTTTTTGATGGTTGGTCAAGCCATCTGTCTGCTGATTAGTACACACATCTGTCTGTCTATCCATCTGCCAGCATTTGGAGCCAGCTTGTGTGGCACCAACTTATGTCTCGTGATGGGCAGGCGAGCTGCCGGTCCATTGAACAATACCAGAAAGAGAGAGGTGTAATGAAGAGAGAGAGAGAGAGAGAGAGATGATGACAGAGAGAGAGAGAGAGACTTAAACAGAAAACAGAAGTAGGACACACACCTGACTTGTCATCTCTCTCTGACTCTGACCCTGCATACACACACACACATTTGACACCAGTACCAGATGGGTGGGGTTTACCACATCAAGGCAGATGTGTGTGTCAGGTAGTTGAGTATACCAAAATTGACTATGACAATTCCTGTGTTTGTCTAAACTTGTATCATCGTATCTCCTTCTGGGAAACCCCACCCATGTGGCTTTTAAGCAGGCTAAACAAAGCATTAAAAGTATTTGCAAATACTATTTGACCCAGGTCTGTTTACAGATCAGAGCACCTTAATTGGCGCTGTCAGCCCCCGCTCGCTTCCAGGCTATCTATTTCAATACTGAGACAATAACAACATTATGGAGCTCAATAGCTCATATTCCTACGCGGCAATAATATCTGGGTCTCTCCTCCTCTCAGCGCAAATCAATAGAGTGAGATGGCCTTTGGCTTCATTTCTCATCTTTAATATTGATTGCTGTTCTACTTTGGAGTGCACTGTCAGTCCAATTACAGAGAATTTAATTGATTTTTCCTCACAAGCTAGGTTAGATTGGATTGGTTTATGCAAAGCAGATCAAACAGAAGTACTCCCCCGACTCCTCTATGTGTAAAATACAGCTCTAATGAGGAGGAGCACCCTGACTCTTCCTCCACCGCCCACCCCCCTCCCCGAAACGCAAGCACTTCAACATCATAGCAGCTTACACAGTGATTATTACGTGTGAGAAAGCTTTTTTTGATGCTACCAAATGCTACACTGCTAATCATCTTCAATAGTAAATGGGTATATTATGACTGATAGCCGTTTTTGTACTCTAGAGGCTGGTTCCAACCCGTCCACTGTTAGACCCCCCCCCCCCCCCTCCCGAGAGAGTTGAAACTTGGGCAAAGAGTTGATAATTCATACAATTATGTCTGATGAATAAAGCAGGTGTCTCTTTATGTGAAAATTCTACAGTGACCTTTACAGTGAGCCTCACCTCATGAAATATACATGACCCTGAACACAGACTGTCAGACGGGAGACAGGGCTAATTAGCTGCAGGTACATTCTGAAGGCCTCGCTCTGTCTCTTTCCCTCTCTCTCTCTCTCTTTCTCTTCACACGCACACACACACACACAGACACACACATACATGTCGGTCAAAGCGCAGGGTTCTTCTGCACCAGGTGACACTGTCTCACCAGGGGTGGGCGTGTTGCCTACACCACAGATTATAACAATTGTGATGGTTAGTCCCAATTTTATACTTCTCTTTATAAAGTCAATTTACTCTACTAATACTAATACTGGGTAGACACATGATGGGAGACTTCTACCATGGCTACCAATGTACAGCCAACGTCATGGAGAGCAGGCTAATCTTTTATGTATGAGTCTTTAGGCATGTGTTAGTGTGTGTGTTTGTCTGGTTGCCATAGCGAGGTGGAAATGTGTTATAGTAGTCTATCGCTTGTCTCCTCACTTAAGTCTCCACTTTAACATTCCTGGAGGCTGGTATTGGAGCTAACACCCCCCCCCCCCCTTTTTTTTTTTTTTGCACAGCCTGTGAATGTATTTGTGTGTGTGTGTGTGTGTGTGTATGTGAGACAGAGATGGCACTCATGTCCCTGTGTCTCTGGGTGCCCCCTCGCTGAGCTGTCATCACTCCCTGGCACCGGGTACACAGCACAGCTGCAGGGGAACCACTCTACAGGGAACCTTCGTTTCCATCTGTCTCCAATTCACAGTGGCACCTATTTAGAGTAGCTCTGCGGCTGTGCATGCCACGAGCCACGAGAGAGAGAGAGGAGTGGGTGGGTGCAGCGGGTCAAGAGAGAGGGGCATCAAGAGGACGGGGGTTGGGGTGGGGGTTAGGGGGGGGTAAGAATGGCGGGTGACATGTGATAGGGGTGTAATACACCCGTTCTCCATCATGTTATTGTATCATAATACATTTTTCATTTCATTTCTTCTCATAAAACAATACAATTCTCTCACATTGTGCAGTAGACAAGCAGTCAGCAACACAGATTATAAAACATTATTAAATTTGTGTGTGTGTGTGTGCCCATGTGTGTGTGTGTATTTGTGTACACTGCGTACGCTTGAACTCGTGTCTGCGTCTGTGTGTGTGTGTAAGTATGAGAACACGCTTAATTTAGCAGGTGCGCTTTTGACAGTTCTTGAATGAGCGCCAAGTCTGCTGTACGGAGGGTAAGAAAAAGGAGCCGCTCAACGTGCATCTGCGCGGCGCTCGGCTGTGACAGATGGGGACGGTTTAACTTATAGAGTTCTGTTAAGATCTGGAGGTTTTCAGAAGCTGTCTGTGCCAAACAGGTGTATTCTAAACACACCGCGGAGAGAAAAGGGTGAATAAGCCTCCACTGGCTTATTTGTCTGGTGGTGGTGTGTCTATCATATAGGAGGGAAGACACTAGGTCTCACGTTAGACTGGTGTTGTGTGCTAGTTATTGTTCATTCAGACACCTCCAGTCCAATTTCACATTCTGTTTTTAGAACTGCAGGAAAAAACACAGGAAAAACATCCAGTTGACTGAGGCCTCCTAGGATAAAAAAAAAAAAAAAAAAAAAAAAAGTTTTGGAAACTTACACTTCCAAACTGCTTGTAAAAACTGTCACTCCAGGGGTTTGCAACAGCATTTTTATTTTACATCACCCACAAAGTGGTTTGGTAAACAAAACCTAATGAAGGGGTTTTTGCTTCATGTGTGGAAGCAGCTGTCAAAACATTGTCTTTCCTATCACATCATGTAGTCTCATCCAGGGAGCGGGGAAATAATTCCAATGTGTCTCTGAGACAATTCAAATAGTCGGGATGAATTCATTCATCTGGCAGATTTTGTGTATTTAACACAATCTGAAAGTGTTGCAATTGTCAGGTTTTCACCTCCGTAAAAAGTATTTAAGCTTCATAATGATTGCTAGAGGCGAACAGCTAGTTACAAGCTAGCAGCTAACAAGCCATCGATGCCATGTGCCATGTGATGCCGTGTGTTTCGTGGTTTTTCACTTGAAATTGTGCAAGCGATCAGATGAAACACCCTTCAAAACCTGCAACGGTGCATGACACTCGAGTGTGCGATAGCGCAACGTGCTGTGAGGACCGCTACAGAGTTGAACAGTTCAGCCGGTTTGTGGTGGCCAGGTGTCTGACAGGCGGACAGGACGCTTCACCATATGGCTGCTTCCCTCCACCAGCCGCCAGCCGTCCCAGGCACTGACTTTCACATGTTTTACTCTTGCTGTACAAGGTGAAAGGTTGCCTCTTGTCTTAACTCTGTCCAGTGTGCTCAAAGAAGGAGAGAGAGCCTTTTCTCTTTTCATCAATGAATGGAAATGACTCTGCTGTGACAATAACACCATTAAGAATATACGCTAGAACACAAGGAAGTCAGATTTTGATTCATTTCCTCCTGATTTCTGATCTAACCCAAAAAAAGTTGCAGATTGTTTTGCTGCTCTCCTGCATGCTGATTCCTGGTTTTAAAGAGGTAATGAAGTCCTGGTGTGTCCTCCTGCTGGGTTTGTATTTGGCGAGGGGAGCCTGTGTGTCGCTGATAGAGGGATCTCTCTAACACCGCTACTCTGGCCTGCCGCATCTGGGCGCCAGGAGCGGCAGCCGCTGGGGGGAGATAAGGCAAGACTAGCCGCTCGCCTGTAACGCACGTTTTGCCCCCCTCTGCCCTGTTTTCCTCCCCCCCCTCCCCGCTCTCTCCCTCCCCCCTCGTCCCCCTGACCTTATCTCAGGGGAGAAGGCACCACTGGGTTGCGACTGTGATAGCACCTGCCAGAACCAGAGCTGGCCTCTGGTGATTATGGGAGAATCATTATCTCTCTCTCTCCCCAAAAACTCATTTTATACCTGCCAACATCTGAGGGGTAGGGGGCAAAGGAGCAGAGGCTTGTATAACAGGTAACACAGGGAAGACTGTGTGTGTGTGTGTGTGTGTGTGTGTGTGTGCATGTGTATATGTGAATTGGGAGAGTGGGGTCGGGAACGTGAGCAACATACACAGTATTATTCCTCTTCTTGCCTCGCCATGTCTGATTTGAATTTGATATGTGTGTGTGATATGATAGAGAATATATTTGATGATGGACTGTGTTTATCTGTCCTCGGCTTGTCACCCCTGCTGTGCTTACATATAACCCCCCCCCCCCCCCCCCCCCACGGGCAAAAGGGATGAAGGGCTGAAGAAGTGGTTAAATATGAGAAGCGGACATCACCAACATATGTTGCCGCACGCTCAACCAACATAACCTAGATTCACCAGTCATCTCAGTGGAGATGAAACAGCTCTCGTAAGACGGGATGTTGCCTGAGAAAACTGTGCCTGTTCTTCTGCTAGATGCCGTGTTGGATATCACTGAATGATTTTTATTGATTTAATCTTCAGTTTGACTGTAATATGTTACCCCTTTTCAGTCACTGTCAGTCCCTGAAACCTCCACAAATACTCGCGTATACTCTATACTTAGACGTGAACTGATAGAAGAACTGCGACATTCTGTTGCACGAACAAATTTGTAAATGTGGAAAATCCCGATGATTGACTTCTTTGCTCAAGGCCTGTAAGAAAACACCTAAACTCTAAATGTACACACTGTGGGGGGGATTCAGAGGGGATTCAATTCTCTCTCTCTCTCTCTCTCTCTCTCTCTCTCTCCACCCCCAGAGAAAGCGAGAGAAGTTTGTCTCACTTCCTCTCTCCTTATGACCATCTGTGTGTTGGTTTCAGTCTGACACACAGCACATCTGTATGCTCACATCCCCTCTCACTTCTCTCATCAGCACACTACTTGCTCCAAACCAAATATCAAACAATGTGTGTGGGTGTGTGTGTGTGTGTAAATGATGGCAGTAAGGTAGTAGTGTAGAGTACTGTGTCGGGGGTGAGGGTTAATGAAGCCAGTCAGGGGGTCAGGGGTCGGGGGTCAAGAAAGTGATGGCTACAACGTTGCTAGTATTTCACATGAGAACCCCTTCAGCTGTCTCAGCCGTGTGATGTTTCTTCTGTTATCTTTGATTCCAGTTGTGTGACAGGGAGGTGTAATGAGCACCGATGTTTCAGCATAATGCCTTTTCCTGAGACAGACTTAGCCCTGCATGCTCTTTCTGTCTAGTTCTCTATTTTTAAAACTGATTTGTACTGCTTGCTGCCACTTCCATGGTGTATTATGCTGGAAAAGGATGAAGGCAAAGCGCTTAGTGGTCTTAGTGAAATAACTGCTGTTTTGGTGAAGGAGGTGTCTGCTGAGAAGAGAGAGGACCCTAAAGAGTCATCACTCTTATCGCTAACATATGTATGTTTGCAATAAGCAAACCTTTAACCTGTAGCTAGAGGGATTTCATAGATGTCCTATTTACTTCTGTTTTTTCTAAACAGGTCTCGGAGCGGATAAGAAACAGGCCTTTTATTATCATTAGGTATGATTGATTTGTGCATCTACATTTGGAAGAATAAAACTTGCTTACTTAGCACCTTATTCAGGCGTAAAAACTCTCGCTCAGCTGAAAGGCTTGAAATGAGGCGGGATGTAACCGCAGGATGTTAGTGACTGGTGAGAAGTGTCGCCTGAGGTGGGACTTAAATGTGTTAGCAAAGATCGTGATGAGAGTTATGAGTGCAACTGGCGAAGCTGAAATTGTTCCAATGATAACGCTACGCTACTACAATTTTTTGCCTACTTTCGTGTTCCAATGTTGTACCATTTTTGCCTGCCATCATAGACACCCCTACCCCTACTCTTGACCACTACATTCATTCAAAAACGTTCAAATGTATTTACATAGGAACCACTTTTCATGTATAAAACATGCTTTATTAGACAAGGCTGAAGGCAAAAATGTTGTATATGTACACAACTCCTCCATAGATTATGGTACTACTACTTGCCATGTCAGAAATTTGGAGTTGAATGAAAGCGAATGGTGTCTAGAGGTAGGGAAATATGATATGATATATGAAGTCACATCATACATTTCTATGATAAGTATAAAAAAATCCACAGGAGTTTTTAGAAGGGAGAGAGAGCCTGCTGAAAATGATCTTAATATTTACTTACTAATATTTATCCTTCAAACTGCCAAATTTCGGCATGCAGTTTGATGTGACATTATCTCCTTTAGAAATAAATAAAGTGAGAACGTCACCGAGCAGCTGAGCCATAGACTGGAATACAACTATCTTGTTCACAGAACATAGGAAAGATTTTATGAAGATTTGAACAGCAGTATGGGTTATAGGTTAGTGTGGGAGGTAAAGCTGGCTGGAGAAGACAGGTAGAAAGAGAGGATGGAGGACACTAAAGGATGGAAAACTCATTTAAAAAGGAAGTGAGATGATTGAAACATGGAAGAAAACACAGCAGACTCATTCAGGAGTTGGAGCAGCCAGTTTGATGTTAATAGGGGTGAGAGCTGCTGTCCCAGTGAGGAGGAGGAGGAGATGGAGGAGTTGAAGCAAGGGAGAGGATTGAGTGAAGGTGGCGTGAAGGAGAGGGTGAATCGCTAGGGTGAGGAGGGAACTGGGTGTCTGAAGAGGGGAGGAGGGGCAAGAGAAGCTGCTGGCCACAGACACAGCTGGTTCCTGGCAGAGGAAGCCCAGCCGGAGACTCAGGACCCGCTGCACGCTGCTGTCTGCTGCTATCACCCCAGCCAGCACTGCTGCTCGGCCTCCCCTGGGGCTGCAGCCCTGCAACACACGGGACTGGACACACACACACACACACACACACACACGCGCGCGCGCACAAACTGTAACATACAAACACACACTACAGACCTTTTCTCATGCACTGCAGTGGCAGGGCAGGAGGAGGGTTCAGGCAAGAGCACAGCCCATCAGCCAGAGCCACGACACCAGCTGACCTTCCTCTGGCATACACACACACACACACAGCCTCCGTTACCTCACACACACACACACACACACACACACACACACACAGAGAGAGAGAGAGAGAGACGAAGGGAAAGGGAGGCTGTCAGAAAGGGAGGAAGAAAGAAGTACACCCAAGACAAAGAGCATTGGTTATGGCTATTAATAACATACAACTATCATACATTCTTCTGATGTGAATTGCCATGGAGACGTAAAACAAAGGAAGAATACCAGGAGGGTCCAGGGATAATGCAACCAGGACAAAGGTCTTTGATGAAGTGGTGAAAGGAAGAAGAGGAAGCAACTTCTGTCTGTTTCTGTTTTTTCTATTTGGAAGCCATGTGCTTCAACTGCAGCTACCTCCTTGTTCCTATCATGGCAGGTCAATGGTTCATACAATGATCCACCAGGGCCTCAAAGGCAAACAAGCTACAAAGGTATGAGGCAAGACAAGCTCAAGTACACATCATGGAGGAGAAAGTCAAGCATGCAAACCTTCCAGGAGTTTAATGCTTTGTGTCTTTCTTTACCACAGCACTGGGGCCCAGACAACTGCCAGCGTAGTGCATTACACTAGCTGTGTGTCACCTGACCGCCAAGATCTCTGCCTGGGAAGGTTTGCAGCTCAGAACATGTCTGCTGAGGTCCATTCAGAGCGCCAGAGGAAGGCCGACTCGAGAGCCGGGACCTCCTCCTCGGCACTATTGTTTGCTCCCCACGTCCCCACGGTCACACTGATCAGCCACAGGGAGCTGAGGGATAAACGCAGACTCCAACCTGGCAACCCGGGTCCAAACCTGGCAACCAGCAGCCACTACAGATGTACGGAAGGTAGGAGCTCATCCTCTTAAGGGGCCTGTTTTATGAAGTCTTTTTGGCAGTGTGTTACTGTGATGAGTGATTGAGAGTTGAGGGTCCCGCCGCTGTCAAGTCTGTTCATTAAGTTAGAGTGATTGACGGGTAATCAGTTTGTGTTGACTTAGCGCCATGTGCTGTAAGGGCAAGGTGAGGTTTCTCTCGGTAGTAGAACAGTGATTGGCTGATTGAATCTGGGGTTTGAAGGTTAGAATGACATCAAATTTGGCGACTTTAATCACTTTTCTGCTCTGAAATGATGACATACAACATGATGTGAGGCTTGTCCCCCACAGCATTTGTGGCCATGAAGATTTATATTTATATTTTATTTTATATAAAACCATTTTTTTCATTTTAGTTTTAATTTCATCATTCAAAATAAGATGGACCGCCACGTTTAGTTTTGGCGGTCCATTTGACATCGTCTGCTGAATGTCACGTGTCGGTCTTCATTTGTGCTGTCAAGATACACATAAACCTATCATTATCGTTAACAAGCCCAGTGGCTCGCATGTGTCCTCTTGCACAGGAAAGGGAAGGGAAAGAGGTTTTTAGGGAACTGGGTTGGTGGGTGGTAGGGTGGGGGTGTGAGGGGGGGGGGGGCTTCCTCTGGGCTTCCCCATACAGCTGCAGTGAAGAGAACTGTCTAGATTTTGGAGCTTCGCTGTTCAAGTTTCTATGGCTCTGAAATGCACACACGGAGGTTAGGGGTGAAGGAATCAGGGAAAACTTTAAGGGAGCATTTTTCCAAAACGTTGTGGGCAGATGAGGGATACTTGAAAGTCGTCCAGGAAGGAATGCAAAGGGAAAAAAACACGTAATTGATTCTTAAAGCAGTGAAAACGCTGTAGTAGTGCCTTTAGGTAAAAATAAAAACCTTCATTTAAATCAGCGAAGGGTTTGCGGAGAGAGAGAGATGCATTAAGAACCAGACATTAAAGCCCTAATTTTATAGACTCTAAATATGTAGAAATTGTGAGCCTGAGAGAGGACTAATACCCAACATAGTGAATTACCTGCGGCGCCTGCCGTCTCTTGGCAGTAATGAGCTTTGTGAACGTTTCAGCGATAAGGCCTCTATAATTAGGCTTAGTCATAAGCATCCCCCCTGTAATTCTGTGATAAAAACCCAGTAGAACTCTGGTGTTGGTGCTCTAACCCATTCGTTTAACACACACACACACACACACACACACACACACACACACACACACTTGGCTTGATGAGGAAACCTATCTCAGTGTGAACTGTAAACAGCTCACACAGCTCTTTGTCTCAAGTAGTTTACCTGGTGTCTGTGCGTGTGTTTGTGCATGTATGTGTATCGTCCAGCAATATGTTCACACTGTATGGAGAAGCTGTGTGTGTGTGCATGTGTGTGCGTGTGTGTGTGTGTGTGTGTGTGTGTGTAAGGCGTTGTGAGCTGCAGCACAGGCTTCCTGTGAGGGAGCAGATGTCGCAGAGCTCAGGCACAGCTGCGGCGGGCGATAACCGCGGTGGTAAGAATATGTCGGCGCGCTGGCTCTTCTCCCTGGGTCTTATCAACCGCACACAGCATACAGACACACACACACACACACACACACACACACACACACACACACATCCTCATATACACACTTTCGACAATAAGGAACTGCCACCCAACACTAGCACACCCTCAGAGCAGAGCCCAAATAGAGGGAAGAAGGCAGAGGGAGAGATGGAGGGAGGAAGAAAAGGAGCGAGGACTAAATCAAGAGACTTTCAGGGAAAAGGTGCAGTGAATCCCTAACAAAGCCTCGGCTCATGTCTGCTGTATCATAGACTTTATAATTCTCTGCCCGTCTCAATCCTCTATAGCTGTGAATAGGCTGCGCTATACAGTGTTCTCTGTAAGAGGAGTTTCACCAGTAATAAATAACTATCACCTATCACTTTAGAAAACATTGTCTGTGTTGTTTTGGAGTTCCCAAAAAGTCCAATTGTGTCAAATGGCCTCTTAAGACTGAAAACTATATTTGGTGGGCCGTTATTTTGTCATCTGCAACATTTCACTAAACATTCATGAACACAGCAAGGACTCGTTCAAGTTCAGACTCATTCAATATTTGTAAAATCACACAACATTTAGAAATTTTTTAATATTTTGGGATATGTGAGAAACTAGAACAAATAAAACCTTGCTTTGTTTCAGTGAGTATGGACATGAAACTATAGCAGCACCCCCCCACCCTTCCACTAGTCCACTGCTTAATAATTTCATCATTGCATCAATTATCTCTACTACACATACACGCAAATACATGCAGCAGCACAGATCGTGACAATGGAGGAAAGTGATGAGGATTCATGACGGTGAAGATGAGAAAGGACGGAGGAATAAAAAGAAAAAAAATGAAAGGTGAGCGGGACAGACAGAAAAATGGAGAAAAGAAGCGATACAAAACAAGCGAGGGGAGAATGTGGGAGGAGAAAGAAGCAAGACAGGACAAGAGGAGAGAGAGAGAGAGAGAGAGAGAAGTGGAAAGAGGATAGAGAGAGCAGTTATCCTCTCTATTTCCTCAGCACCAGCTTTGTGGTTTCTGTGAGGAACAGATGTTCACAACTTGATACAGTGCCTCATCCCCCTCTACTTACTATCTCTAGTGCCAGCACCACCAACTGTCTGCTCGTGCACACACACGCACGCACGCACACACACCCATGTTGTCTCTTGGGTTACACAGTCATATATTGTAGTGACTTTCCATGTGAATGTATGGGGGCTGTATTCACCTGCATGCTGAGGATTTTTTTTTTACTTCCCCCTGTTCTCAGGCTGTATATCCTGTTCTTTAGTCAACACAGGGGGTATTCCTGCTACATCACTTTACACACACACACACACACACACACACATAGATCATCCAAAATCCTCCAGCAGTCAGCAACACATAAACATAAACATTTTTTGCATTACAGTGGAGGCCAATCCATTAAAAGGCACGTGAGTCTTTGCCTGCTGATTTGAAATAAACAGCTGATCGTCCACATTTTAACCTCGTCATTATTGTTCTAGTTGATATCCAACGTAATGAGAGTATGGAGCCAAACCGTCAAGAACTGAATATTTTTTTGATTGATTTGATTGAATTGATTCTTGACTTGAATATCAAAAAGCTCACAGCATATTTTGAAATATCTGAGACACATTAGATATGCTTTATGTAGAGATGTAATGGACCATAATGCACTCGTTGCAAAATAAACAAACTGGATAAGCAATCAGAAAAAAAGGAGAAATGGAAGAGTAGTCTGGCAGACTGTGATGTGGTGATATGGACCTGTGATGATATGATTCATACAGTGTGTGTGTAAAAAAAACTACAAATCTACTGTGTAGTGCTCTTATGGCATTACCAGTGTCAAGCATGTATTGTTCTGCGGCAGACACAGTGCTGGAAGTCAAATGTTATTCTTTTAAAAGAGCATGAATTGACATTTGAATTTCCATCATGTCTGGATGATTCAAACAACAGACCCTTTACTGCTCAATTGCAAACAAAATGTCACGGGGTGCAATTTGTAAAAGCAGCATCCAATGTCTGTGCTTGAGTGGGTGGGTCAATGATCCGTTACACCACGCCGTATTACAGTAAGAGTCTCTCATACTCTCTCTCTCTCTCTCTCTCTCTCTCTCTCTCTCTCTCGTCCTCTTTAACAACGCCGCGGTCCGGCTTGAGGACGTGCACACATTAAAGATGTGAAGGTAGGAAGTGAGAGAACAACATCCTCTCGAGCATTATCAGAGCGACGCACAATGTTTAAATTACAAAACACATCTGTTCAGGAGAACAGACATGACTCAGAGGGAAGTTTCTCAATATCAACACACCGCGCTCGATAATTTGGATCAGTCAGCATTAATACGACTCGGTTGCATTTCCCTTTCTCTTTTCATTAAGTGAGATGCGCTCCCTCGCCTTTTATGACCGCCTGTCTTTTTCCAAATAGCTACGAATCTACGTTGGTCTTTAATGGCAAACTGCACAAGAGTGTGGTCTGCTGAATGTGCATGTGAGAGGAGAGGAGAGCGCGGGAACACAATGGGCCCGGCGTTCTTTTCAGTCGGCTCAGGGCCTTATCTCCTTTCAACACACTAGCCTGTGACTGCCACTATAGGAACGGATTTACAATGTGTGAGCGGAGGAAACGCTGCAAACTTCTATCTCTCTCTCTCTCGCGCTCTCTCTCTCTCTCTCTGTGTGCTCTGATGCACACACTCACACTCACACCCACACACACAGACACCATGATTTCCATACCAGCACAATGACCCATCTAGTTCATGTATCTCAAGTCCTCAAACCTCCATCAGATACTGTCAACATAATAGAGCCAAGTCCAGAGGGGTGTGTGTGTGTGTTTGTGCATGTGTGTGTGTGTGTGTGTGGAGGGTAGAGAGACTGGGAGATAGAGTGAAAGAAAGAAGAGACTAAGCTGTTTGCCTCATTAATGCCATCAAAGAGATTTCCCGTCGTAGTATTATGGCGCGGAGAGTTCATAGAGGAGGTTCTCCCACCTTATGTGCTTTATTGTGCGGTGCTGAGTTTATCACGCCGGCCACATGGAGTGTCGAAGCTAACCCGGTGACCACTCAACAAAAGGCCAAATTAAGAGGACTGAGGGGCTGTCGTACGCGGAGGCTGACAAGTTGATTGACGCCATTCCGAAGGAGAATAGCATCCTGTCAATCTCAGAGCTGTCACCTTGACAGGAATCCTTTCTTTGGATGCAGCCCCCGCCGCCAACCTTTCTGTCACTCAAGGCCACGCACACACACACACACACCTCTCCCCTTTTCTATATTCTGCATCTGTGCAACGGAGAAAACAAATAAGCCAGCTAACATACTAAGGAGTTACACACACACATACACACACACACACACACACACGTGCAGTATGTTTACAGAGCACTTAAGGCACTAACTCTGAAATAGTTTAAGGGAGAAAAAGAGGGAAATAGAGAGTGGGATAGAGAGAGAGAGAGAGAGAGAGCATTTCATACACACTCCATCCATCTCCCTGACAACCATACTTCCACCATGGTACAGCCTCTGATAGACCTGTGTGTTTCAGAGTGACCGTGCATCCTTGTGTTGTGTAGGTGGTTTGGAGCAGCTTAGATGGAGATACTGCGGTTTGAAGAAAAATGTTGGCACTGGACCTCAAGTTACCTCTAGTTATTCCTGGCTATAACACTGGGATTCCCTCCCGCACCCCCACCCCACCTCCCTCACATACACACACTTGTTCACAAGGGTTTAAAGGTACAGGAGTGTTTTTTCGACAGTCCTCCCACCTCCACATCGAGGCAGTGTTTGTGGTCTAGGCTGGTGAGACAGGACTCAGGGCAGAGCAGCTGTCTGTGTGTATTTTACGAGCTGGTTCTGTTTGTTCTGTAGACGCAGCAGCGGTCAGGGTGTCAGCTTTGTCTTCTGCCCCCCTCCATGGATGTGTGTGTGTGTGTGTGTGTGTGTGTGTCAAGGGGGAGGGGGTCAGGTGAGAGGGGTAAAGAGACCAGCAGACCGGTGTGGACAGGTGGAGGATTCTCAGTACAGGGGAACCAGATCTACCTGCCTCTCACTCTCTCTCTCTCTCTCTCTCTCTCTCTATCTATCTATCTATCTATCTATCTATCTATCTATCTATCAATACTTAATGTGTAAAGGCTATGCAACCTTACACTGGGTTCATATGTACACAGTTATAGTTTCAAATAGTTTCCAGTGTTATGGACACACTGGCTTTGCCTTGCTGTCCCCATTGTCTTGATATGAGGAAACAGCGGCCCCCACGGGTAGACAGCGGGACAGCAGAATATCACTATTTCACTCCTTAGGTGATTATTGAATCCATTTGGTAGCTAAAATAATGAAACGAGATGAAATGTAAAGTTTTAGGTTATACCTTGCGAGCCATAAATTCACTGTGTCCTTTTTTTAAGGAATCCGCTCAAAGGGCTATACTGCCTGTAACAAAAATAATGTAACATAAGGGACAAGTTAGACCTGCATTTTAACAACTCACAAACATTAAACACTGCTTCTACAACCAGCATGTGTTAGCCTGTGTGTGCGTGTGTATTGTGGCTTAATTTTAATTTCAGTTCCCATAAGCGTCTATGCAGGAAAAATAAAAATACTGTTGAATACTATATAGTGATTAAACTCCGACTGTTTTCAACTCAGTTGACAGACAATGCAGCATCAACGAGCCATACAGAAAAATAGCATTCTTGAAGTATTCCTATAGTGACTTTAGCATTTATAGTATTTTTTTTATAGTATTTTTTGTATTATCTCCTATGGCATCACTACAATATTCCAATAATACTCCCTATTGGACTCACAGTTTATTGTAGGATTCCTATAGTATAACTGTAAGCTCTTGATTCTGATGGTACCACAGAGAGAGAGAGAGAGAGAGAGAGAGAGAGAGAGAGAGAGAGGTTAGGAGCTCCAGATGGTGTTTTAAACGCAGACAGAAGGCTACAGAGAGGATAGAGAGATAGAGAGAGAGAGGAGGAGGAGAGAACCGCGGTTACTGCGCAGTGGACCCGCCAGCTCGAAATCAATTAAGAGAAAATAAGACTGAAACACAAATTATGAATTGAGGGAAAACACAAACCTTCTAAATATGGTCGGCTGCTTTTGGGGGAAGTGAGTTTAACAACACCATCTGAAGCCAATTTTTGGAGGATCGGTGCGTCGGAGGGGGACTGTGTAGAGAAAACGTGGTAGCAGAGTATCCACACGGGCTGTAGACCAAGTCCGAGCATTTCTGCGTTTTGAAAGCAAAAGGGGAGGCGAATATATTTCCTCGGATGTGTAAGGACTTGTTCTTGACATCGCAGACTGTGGCTGTGAGCTAAAGAAAGGCTTTGAAAGTTGTCACAGGAGGAGGAATAATAGACGCACCGTGCAGACAAGAGGATCCGCATCTTAATTTGCGTTTTTTTTGGTATGAGGGAGACGCGGGGATTTGTGGACTTACAATAAGAGAATAGTAACTGATAATAGTTGTGTGTGCTTTAAAAAAAAAAAGGTCAGATCGGACGTTATTGCCGCTCCAACGCCAACTTTGGTTGGTTTCTCTCTTTCTGGGATGGTTAAAATGAGTAAGAGAGCGGATTTGGATGACTGGGACAAGTTGTGATTTTCACCTCAACGTCAAGATATAAGCTGTTCGCTTTTTCATCACACAGACTGTAAAACCAAAGACATCAATGTGTTTAAGGATCCAAGAGCTCTGGCTTTGATTTTTGTTTTCGTTTTTCGATATAACTGAGAAGAGAAATACCTCATAATTTATTGAACCTGGAAAATCCAGAACCCCTTTTTTGAATTCCCAAAGGAAACTTAAACATTTTCTTTTTTTTGTTTGACTGTCCATGTGTGGCTTCTGTCTCTCTTTCCTCTTTTCCAATAGACTATTTAAAAAAACAAAACAAAGAAAAGGAATAACACCTTGAGTAGTTTTCCACACTAATTCCCAAGGCTTTACCCTTTCTTTCCAAATAATGAGGATTGGGGCGTTATAAATCCTGTTCTAGAATCTATTTGCTGTGGATTATCACCGCTACAATTACCTCAGCTTGACCTCGACCTTCACAAAGTAAGTACACTGTTTCTTACTCTTGATTCTTTGATAAACTGTTAGTGATAATATTACCTGAGTGTATTGAAACAGACCATGGGAATATGACATTTTATTTTACTATTGATGTTATGAATGGTCATTTTAATGCATTAAGGGTAATAAATACAGTAGTATATTTTGATTTTGAACTACAGTCCCGTGTCCGCACATTTGTTATCGTCAAAGAAATTCCTTTTAGACCACAATGTCTCACTCTTAGACTGGTGGAATATCTCAAGTTGAAGCTCTCCGATTCTGGTCAATATTTTGTTTGTACTTCTTGTTGAAGGAAGGATTCAGCCGTAGACTCCTGTTCATTTACTTGCTTGTTGTATATTCTTAAAAACTATTTTTAGCACTTTGTCAGTGACTCCACCTTCATATCATTCGACATATTAAGCAGCAACTCAGCTGGACCGTCTCGAGAGGGTCAACTGTATGCTTTTTACTTCACTGGATGTGGGACTGTTAAATATGGTCTGAAAATATTGTATCTTCTACAAACTAAATTGTCCCCGTTGCTTAGTTATTGCCTGTGCTAGACATGTTATTGCCAATAGATAGCCAAGCAGGCTGTCCTATATATTACAACCTTAGCCTGTATTAGTAATATCACAATGTTTTGTTACACAGAGAGAGAGAGAGAGAGAGAGAGAGAGAGAAATGGGAAACAAAAGTGAAAGAAGAATAACATTCTAGATACATAATCTGTTCTTATTTGATTGTTATTGTTAGTGAATGTAATTCATTTTGCCACCCTCTGCTTGGGGTTCCCATGTCCTGTTAATGAAGCCTCCTTTGAACTGAATTGAGAGAGAGAGCCCACCTATGTTACAGGGGCACCAGTTGTTTTCCCCAACCCCATACTGCATATCAAAGTGATGCTGAGACAAAGTGTTGACACAACTTGGCGTCCACCTGGACTGGATGGAGGTGATGGAGGTGGAGGGATGAATAAAGATGTTAACCCAGGGCTAAACTGTACGATGTCCTCTCTCCAGTTGACCTGCTCTGGTCCCTTCAGTATGAGACTTATAAAATCATTCTGATGGAGACACTAAACAAACAACTTTAAAGCACAAGAAACTGAAAAGTAAGTTCAAAAAACAGTCAACTCATAATAAATAATTTTGCAGAAATGTAGGGCCCAACCTTGTGGCGGGGAAGCACACTCCCCCTGAGCCAACGAGCCCCCAGCCATTACTTTTTACCCCCACTTGAACCGCCTCAGCAGTCCACTCTTTGCCCGTGTGAGTGCAACAGTAAAACACGGAGGCCATTTTCTCCGCAGGACATGCCCTGTATAATTGGCCCTGGTAAAGATCATGTGAATAATTGAACAGCTGATAATAGTCTTGAACAATGGATGGGAGGTTGCAGAGGTGAAACCGCACTGCAGACACCCGGCCTCACCACACATTATACCTCCCATCACCACCAGCTAGCATCTCTGCCTCTTTTCCCCCCCTCCCACGCTGACTGCCCCACTGCTCGGCTCTGCCCGGCTGGGCCGCCTGCTTAGGCAGATGTCCCCACTTCATCATTAAGTAGCTCTCTTAAAGGCAGGCCATTCATTATGACCCCAGCCTGCCGAGTGTTTATTCAATTCCCATCTACCACAGGCGCATTGGATGAGATGTCTTCCGTTTTTTTTATGTGCAGATGGAAAAAAAAAAAAAAAAAAATACCACAAGACTTGAAAAAAGAGAGAGACAGAGAGAACCTGTCTCCTTTTAAAGAGATAGATGGTAGCTGCCAAACCCACAGGCCAGCAGAGAGACATTAGAAGGGTGTCTCCCCCTACTTCCTCTCTATCAAGAGGCAGATAGAAGACACACTCCACTTCCCTTTTCTTCACGGAGGGTTTCTGCTTGTTGTTTGAGTCTGTGATTCATTATTGTTATTTTAGGCATGCCACGACGGATGCTTTTCATCAAGGTGTCTGCGTTGCAATATTGTTTTTCGCCCTGTTATATACCAATGCTAGCCAGATACTGTATCGGTGACTCGTCTATCAGATGTTTGTTCAGGCAGTAACTTGGACACTGGCGCTCTCCCATTTAGCCCCGGTGAAGAGGGTGAAGCTATCAATGTCTGTTGTCGTCTCGGCTTAACCTAGCCTACGTCACCTGGTGTAGAGGTGACAGAGCTCTTCCCACACTGTGACTGGCTGCTGCAGGAGTCCGGTAGCTCCTCTGAGTGTGTTTGATGTGTGTGTGTGTGTGTGTGTGGGCTTGGTGTGTGTGTGTGTGTGCGGTAATTATTGTAATCTAAATGCGGGCAGTGCAGGTGAAACTGGCTGTCTCCTAATTAATGAGTGGAGCAGATGGCCTTAGGTGGGCGGGAGCCGCAGGCACACAGCGAGCCGGTCAGGTGGTCAACACAACTCAGGCACCTGGGCCGTCACAAACAAGGCGAGCCAAGTGGTTGACATAGGCCAAAGACATCAGTCCTATGTGTGTGTGTGTGTGTGTGTGTGTGTGTGTGTAAGGAATCCCTTACTCTATAAGCAAACAAAACAAAACATTATGTGTGATTGATGAGAGGATTCTTGTGAAAAAAAGTGTGTTTTCAATTGGTACTTGCAGAGACAAATAGCTGTACAGTGTGTGTGTGTGTGTGTGTGTGTGTGTGTGTGTGTGAGACTTCAGCCGTCCAAAACTGAACTCCATGCATACATCAGATTAACCAGTCAACCTAATTCCTAATTCCCCACTAATACCATTGTACTGTTACCGTACAGTACGCCAAGTTGCTGTGTGTCTGCGTCTGTGTGTGTGTGCGTTGACATTTGTGTGTGTTTGCATGTGCGTGTGTGTGTTATCGTTTCTGTACGGGTCCATTGCGTGTCTGTTTTCTGTGCGTCCCCAAATGTTTTTTCATTTATTTGCCACGCAGTAACAGGGGACAATCCTTTCAGATTAGCTGATCGTAGGCAGTCAAAGAGAGCTTTTGCCTTCAGGGGTGAGGAAATTGGCCTCCGACAGATAAAGACACCTGCCAAATAAGAGGGAATGCACTCTCTCTCTCTCTTTGGTTTATGCCGCAGCGAGAGAGAATTGCTAGAATGAAAACTGCAGCAGCAGGGGAATCCATAATCTCAGGTAATGGGAGCGCTGCTGTCGCCGCTCCTGTATGTGTGTGTGTGTAAGTGTTCATGAAAAGAGGCAGACTGGGATGTTGTTTAACGAGGAGACAGTGAAGTACTGTGGAGTGTTGAGCGAGGGTCATGTGACGTCCTTGACTGAAACGCCGCGTCGTCTGGTAGCTCTGCCTTCAGATTTACGGGTTCGTTGGCATCAATCTCATGTGGTGTTGAATTCTTGCACACATAGTACACTTACAGTATAATGTGCGCAGTGTGTACATGTGTGTGTGTATATGAGGAAGCAAGTGTGTGAAGTAGTGAGTGAGTGAGTGACTGGGCCAGCGCTGAATCTCTATGGTTTCACTGCTGTTTGTCCTAATAAACAGTGGGAAAGACCACTGTGGTTCTGGCAGCTCCTTAGCCTCCTATTCTGTCCTCCCGTGTCGGTCCGCTCCGGTCTGTTCCACATGTGTTTGACATTACTGTGACATGGGCTGCCCGGCCTCTCCGGGGAGAAGGAGAATGTCAGAGACTTAGAGCGGCGAAAAACCGACTAGCTTCCCAACGTCTGACGGAATGAGAAACACACTGGCTGGCTGGCCGGGATGACTGGCCTGCTGACGCCACAGCGTGGGAGCAGAGTAGAGGGTGGAGGCCAAGTTAAACCCCAAATGTGTGTGCGAAACATCACTCTCTCTCTCATTGCCTCCCATCTCTGTCTCCTTCCCTCTCTCCCTCCCTGTCTGCACACATAGCCACATATACACACACACACAGACAGACACGCACAAGTACAGACACGCACACAAACAGACATTTAACCATTGTAGGATTTTCTTAAGACCGCCTGTGGAAGTATCAGGCGTCTTTTCTCCAGCTTTTCATGCCTAACAGAGAAGGTGCTATGCTTCAATTACCTTATCTGGGAAAATTGGCTATTTGTGTGTGCGAAAATTTGAATTAAACCTTTATTTTTTAAATGACATATGCAGCATTGAATTATTCAATTCAACAGAGTCACCACATCTATGATCGCATTGTTTGTGCATCTTATAACAGTTAGAATAAAAGCTCTTCCTCCTCCTTCCTTCCCTGTCCTCTGCCTCTTCCACCCATTTTTTTCCCTCCTCACCCTTTACTTCCTCACTCGCCCAGTGACCTCCAACCTCCTATTGACCTCCTTCTCCCTTTTCTCCCCTGCTCCACCCGCTCACCTCCTGCGCCTCGACTTCGTGGGACCTCCCAGTAGGAAGTGTGTTCAGATCAGAGACAGACACAGGAAACAGCTGGGCTAATCTACAGTAGCACTGTAGCGCTGTTTTAATCAAGCCAAACCGGACGGACCCGACAGAGTGAATGGGAAGCTTATATCGCCTCTACTACCTGATATAATGACTCCCTCCCTTTCCTCCTGGCGTGCAAAGGAACAGGCTCAAAGGAAGACAGACTGAAATTATTAAGGCCTCCCGTCAAAAGCAATCGTCTCGGGGCATCTGGGGAGGTAGCTGCTAGCGTGCAGTGTGCAGGCAGGGGATTGGGAAGGAAAGGCAAGCTGTATATGGGAGGATAGGCACGTCTGTTTCTCTTCGTGTACAGTATTTGTGAAATTAAAAAAAAGGCGTTATCTCCTGGAAACAGATCCAGCGCCACACAGATGGTTCCGTCTCTCTTCAAATGGGAGGCTGAGCCACTGAGTGCCGTTGTGTCACCAGTTGGTTCTGCAGACCTTAATCTGCGCTCCAGTCTTCCTTCCCCGCCCTCTCTCTCCACACACACACACACACACACACACACACACACACTCCACCCTTCAGATAAAGGTATTGCCCATCTGAACTAGGAGATGGACATTTTAGTCTCCTTGAGATAGTTGAAGTGCAGAGGGGAGCAGGGTTAGAAATGTTATTGCTGTCATGTCAGAGTGCTGTGGTAGCTTTGAGGAGGGTGTTATCATCTGCCCCGGTCTTCTAAAGCCCCCCAGGACTCTCAGGAGGGAGTGGGGACGGTGTTTGATGGTTTTCGACTGGAAGCTCCTCAGTCTTTCAAGGTTCACCTGAGAAAGAGAACATCCCATTAGTTATGTGCTTTAACCTTTGTGGGTTCTCTAGCTTTAAAGAGAGGGCTCCCATGCAGGCTTTTAGCTGGAGCCCTTTGTGGACTTAACATTTCTGAGGTTTCCACCATAGAATTCCACTTTAATTCCATTTTCAGGGCCAACTATTAAATACTGACATTGCTATCTATTTAATGCATCATTATTTGATCCAAACAGTGTGTTTAGGTAGGAGCCTGATGAACTAAACAAATAGATTTTTTTTCACAAGGATCTTTTCATCATTATGTCGTCTCTGAAATGATAAAGTAAGTTCAAGTATTAAAAAAAAATCTCTAACTAAACCCAAGGCAAAAGATGAACAGGGATCATATGAACATCTTTGACTGTGAACGTGTCAGAAAAACAAAACCAAATGGGGAAAACATGTTCAACTTTAGTCCTCAAGAATCCTCTCTGTGGTCTCGCTCTTATGCAGCATCATATCACTTAACTAACTGGTTTGGGAATTCCAAGATGGCGGATAGACAGGAAAACACAGGAATGAAGAGACATAAAGTATCTGGGTGTGTGAGACAGATAAGAAGTGGCAGGAATCTACTGTAAACCTTTTGGGGGTTTCTGATTCCCAGCACCACAAACAGGAAGAAAACAACCACAGTGGTGTGCGTGTTATTCAGCTTACTTCAAATGAGTCTGAGCTAAGAATGAAGGACTTTCAAGATTGTCTTCCCAGGTTTTCACACCTTTCCACTTGAAACGGCTTTTATTACATTATTACATACCATAATACAATGTCTCAAGAACATTTTCATGACAAATGATGCCAATGTGATAAAAGATTACACAGAGGAAACCGCTCAACGTGCTATACCACAAATAATATGCTGGAGAACAATTCCTCCACAGCCGTCTCTGCGTGCCCTCAACTTACTTTGACTTTGACCATCACATGACAGCGGGTCAACTTCATTAGCCAACTAGCTCACATAATCACCCTGTTATTGGTACCGTGCTCGCTCTCTTTTTTTCACCCGCTCTCTATGCTTTTTGCGGCAGGCGTCCTGTAGTCGGCTCGCGTCCCAGAGGAGTAGCTGGTATTTATTTCAGCAGCTTCCAGCGTGAGCTGGCTGTAGGCTAAATGGAGAAACTGTCAAAGCTTCTCTCTAACCTGTCACATGATCACACCACCACCACCACCACATTCTGTATCCCAATGATTTGTGTGCATGTGTATGTGTGTGTGTGTGTGTGTGTGTACATGTGTGTGTGTGAAACCTATTGGGAACTGCAGGATAATACAGAACACCCTCTCCATGCCTGGCTAATGTCAGGAGCTATTGTAGCTGTGCCCGGGGGAACAAATGAAGAGGTATGAGAGAGCTGGCAGGCTGGGGAGCAGTTCAGGCTACAAACAGGGTTGTCAGCACTGACAGCGCCATAGTGACAGAGCAGACATTTAACACTGAATTCAATGAAATACATGACATCAAGAAGGAGAATGACTAATCTGCCGTTTGTTTTCCCCTCTTAGCTGTAAGTGACAGCTCAGTGTCAGGTCTCAGGTTTTGAACAGCACGCAAAACATTGAATGAGAGACAAAGAGAGACAAATAGACAGTCACATTCACACATTTCATTTAATAGACACACACACGCTAAGACTCAGGGTTTGTGAGGAGGAAGGACAGAGATGCTGCAGTTATCTTGGTGTATGTGTGTGTGTGTGTGTGTGTGTGTTGAGACGGTTGAATCTAAGTCTTTTGTGCTCCATAAATCAGCAGGCAGCAGTGGTGACGTAAGAACAAACAGAGCTGCTCTCTGCTGCAGCTGGCTGGAAGGAGGGAGAAAGGGAATGAGGGAGAAAGAGAGGGAAAAAGAGAGAGAGAGAGAGAGAGAGAGAGAGAGAGAGAGAGAGCAGGACGGCAGCTGTCAGGCCTCCATCGCACACCTGTCACACAGGAAGTGAATGCCGGCCACTGTTTCCTGGATACATCTCCTCAAACACTGCTCCTGGAAGAAATAGCGGGGGGGGGGGGGGGCATCTGCTAGATAAGGGAGGGGGGGAGACAGACAAGCAGACAGACGGATAAGTTGTTAAACTCGATAGATACTGAGGATGAAGAATAAATGCTGTATGACACAAATACGTTGCCTTTCTGTGTGTGTGTGTGTGAAGAGGATGTTTGTGTTATTGCAGAGCTCTCCGACAGGCAGGTCACTGCGTGGAGACTCCAGCCCGACTCTCCCAACAAATACAAGAAGCTCACATGCCCCAAACTACAGCGAGGGACATTCCCACGCTTGCTCCTCTCACCCCCCGAGCCCCCCCCTCCCCCTCCCTCCCGTGACCAATATGAACTAATCCAGATGTAGTGTGCAGCTCGCAGATGTACGCATAACTCTCTTTACGTTTCTCTCTCCCCCCCTCCCTCTCTTTCCCCAGTCTCACACTCTCATTCTCCATTTCCAACAGACCTGAGCAGGACGCGGTGTCACTCAGCGCTCTGGTGCTGATGCTGATGAGGCAAGCCGGAGCCGCTGCGCTCCGCGTCGCTTCTCCCGCGTTCCCCCCCCCCCCACCCCCCCTAAGCCGCCCGTGTGGTGGCTGCTGTTGGTAGAAAACCTCCCTCTTTGTCTGTCAGGTTTGTCAGGCTGGGTCCTCAGGAGGCTCCCCTTGCCCTATTCCCAGGCTGCCCTTCATGCTGCCTGTATGCAATTAACAGAGTAATTAAAAGCCTGATGAGCTAATTGGTGCTGGGTTGAGGCTGCAGGTGTTTGGATCGGGGAGCTTATTTATGTGAGTGCACTCATTGTGAGCACTCGCCGAGACGGGGGAGGGGGGGTGGGGCCGGGGGGGGTGCACAGTGTTTTTTTTCCCTTTTATTGCTATTTCACTATTATAGTTATTAGGGGGATGGCATGGTTATTGATTAAAGTGATTGACGCTGAACAACTAAAGGAACTACGTGCAGTAATTCCAGTCAATCCAAAGTGATATATATATATATATATATATATATTTGTTTTAGTTGTAGTACATCAGTAGTACACTGGATAGGAAGATGAATTATATCATGTTTGATAGAGCCCTTTAACTGAGCTTGACTCTTGTCTGGAAGGAGTTAGACAAAAGTGTCTCTGATCTGATGTTGAGATGTAGCAGCCTGAGGCTGAGCTCTCAGCTGGTTAAAATAGGCACATGGCTGACAGTCAGAGGAAGAGGAGACAGAGATGAGAGGGAACAAAGGATAGTTATCATGCAGAGCAACAGCTAAATCCTTTTCTCCCTTCAGTTCTCTCCGCCTTTCTTTTTTTCGCTCACCCTTTCCCTGACGCATCTGCACAGTTGCTTCCTCATAGAGCCCCGCGCGTCTCTCTTTCTTGTCTCCTACTTCCTCCCCCATCCTTTTCCTCCCACCCCTCTCTCTCTCTCTCTCTCTCTTCTCTCTCTCTGTGGCAGCTGTGCTGGTGATGGCTGTGTGCCCATGGTGCAAGCTGGCTGTGGGGTCCCAGGTGGCCTGCATGACAGTTATTGATGTTCAGGTGTTCAACTCCTCTCACACAGAGACCCTGGAGCCACACACACACACACACACACACACACACACACACACACACACACACACACACACACAACACACATATAGATACAGAATATACATATATGCACGCTACCTTACATGCAGACGCAGACGCTCATATACTTGCATGTACAATTTCTCTGGCACATCTTTGCACATTGCTCTATAACGGAGAGAGCATAAACAACACAGTAACAAGTCCAACTGAGATTTAGTGCTTACAGCTGCTAGACTGTCTGACTTGCAGAGAGCAACAAGAAGTACAGTTTTCATTCTGCTGGCTTTTCTACACCCTGTGCATACGGTTGTACACTTTATAGTATTTTCTTTGTACAGAGTACAGTACAAAAACAGTATTTTTTTTAATTCAAATTGAGTTGTTGACAGATAAAAACAACAAGCTAGTCATTGTGAGAATGTGTCCAGTGTGTTACCCGTGTGTGTGTGTGTGTGTGTGTGTGTGTGTGGTGGGATGGTCAGTGTTGGTACCAGTGCCCAGTGCAGTCCTAACACACTCCAGATGTTACTGGCTAGCCGGGGAGTTGTTCTTGGCACAGCCCGCCTCGGCTGAATGTCACAAATACTTTCCTTTATTTAGGAATGGTTCTGGGTTAGCGGCGAGGATGGATAGAGGAAGGGGGGGGGGGGGGGGGGGGGGGTGGGGGGGTAAGGGAGAAACGACGGGGAGAGGGAAGGGAGGAGAGGTAGATGGAGGGGAGCAGTGTAAACGATTAGTTAATGTAGGAGGGCAGGGGAGGAGAGAGGGGGAACTTGCAGGATGGAGCGAGGGAGGACGAGAGATAGAGAGGGAGGACTGAAGGAGGAGGGAGGGATGAGGGGAGGGAGGCAGAATCAGCTCCAGTCTAAGCATCTGGATTTTATTAGCAGCCGTTGGGAAAAATCTGAAAAGGAAGTTTTTTCTCTGCACGTCGGCAGCGGTGATATGCTACACATAACCACTTCACTGCCCCGACGAGAGGAGCCGGGCCCTCCCCGAGGAGAACAGATGGTCGCTAGAAGTTCAATACAATTACATCAATAACCGCTTTCACAGATATCGGCGCTGTATGACAGGATCCCTGCAGCTCGGAGAGACACAGCAATACAGCTCCTCTCCCCTCTGGCCCTCCGAATTGTCTTTTTTTTCCCTCCACCTTTCACTCCCTGCCTGCCCTCGAGTTATCCCCGTTTTCTTCTGTGGAGTTGTCAGAGTGGTAATCTGATCAAAGATGTAAAGTGGCTTTTGTCAGTGTTTATTAAGGAGACATGTATTATCCCCCCCCCCCCCCCCCCCCCCCCCCCCTCTCTGTGTGTTTGTTTTTGTTTTTTTGTTCGACGTGTTTGTTCAGCCGGCACCGCATGTGCAATATCACAGAGATTCTCAAGTAACATAGAGGGAGAAAAAATATGTTTGTGTCCACAGTGTGAGCACATGCATTCAGCAAGCTTGTGTGTGTGTGTGTGTGTGTGTGAGTGTGAGGGAGTGCACTGTGCAGGCCTGTCTCCCACCCTGTCATTAGTGAGGGGTTTAAAGCCTCTGAACTCTAAATCAGCTCAAGATGAAGTGGAGTCTGGGTTCTTTCGACAGAGGCAGACTGCGCGCTGCCTGACACACAAACACACACACACACACACACACACACACACACATCACTGCTTATCACAACCACACTCACATCATACCTTTATATCAAAATATCACGCTCTAGTAGCTGCACAAAAAGAAAACATGCTCATCCTCTCGGTAGAATACAGTTCCAGAAGATGAAGCGTTGGGTCTGTTCCAGTGAATACCAGTGGTCTTCGCCCATTGGATGGGGGGCATAAGAGTGGAGGGGTATGCTGTGTACTGCATCAGTCCCTAGGTGCTGTATCCCTGAGTCTTAGGTCCAGGGCACAGTACTACAATCCCCATGTTTTGATGTGTGGGCCTGAGGGAGGCTGGGGGGGCGAGGGGCTCAGGCTCTGTTTGTGTGGACTCCTCAGCGGCCTGATAGGGAACAGATGTGGGAAGGCAGGCGGCCGGGCAGCCAGCCAGAGCAGCTGGGAGAAATTAAAAACAACAGCATTCCTGGAGACTGGGGGAATTACAGTGAGGGAGGGAGGGAGGGAGGGGATGTAAGGAGCGAGCGAGACAGAGGGAGAGTTTTTTAGGCCTATGCGGTCACACAGACAAGAGTCCCTATGGAGTGTGAGAGATTGAAGAGACAAGGGGGATTTAAAGGGACTTTTTCTGTGTTGGTTAGCTAACACTAATAAGATGCAGCTGTATTTCCATGGCCGGTGGGAGCATGAACAGGCTCAGTCACACACACACACACACAGACATGCGTACAGTCAACACATGGTCACACGCCAATGTGAAATGAAGACCAAACATGTGCTACCAGGTCCTCCGCTGGCCTGTCATTATGTGATGGTATTTACTTTGTTTGTGTGTGTTTAATGAAGGCATATGTGCTTTAATTTATAATGAGACCTCCAAATAGCTTGAGATGGCATGATAAACCACTGCAGTGTGTGTGTGTGTGTCTGTGAGAGTGCAGCGAATTGTTTTTCATCTTGTTTCATCATGGCACAAAGGGAGAGGAGGAAGACGAGAGAACATTTTTAGACCTCCAGACTGCCGACTGTTTCTTTGGTGAGCCATTTTTTCTAGCCCCGATTACGTCAAACGTGCAGACGTACAGCTGTTCGGAGAGTCAGAGAGTCAGACAGAGACGGAGAGGCAGGTAATTAGAGTATCATACTGCGTCATATTCAGTAGTCAAAATGTTCAATAGTAAGTCAGTCAGACTGGGGGGGGGGGGGGACATAGCCCAGAGTGAAAAGGGGTTAGACAGCAATGTATCTGTATCCTGTACCGATCTATTGTAGCAGCTGTATTGATCACAGAGTGGCTTCTCTCAGGGGAGGCAGATACAGACCCTCTGGGGGGGAAATAGAGCAGTTTAGCGGACAGGAGCGTGGACCTGGACCACACCTGGACCACACCTGGACCTCAGCCACGGGGCGGACTGCTTACCTAGCACACTGACCTCTCTCTCGGAGCAAGAGTGTTTCGTCCTTCAGCACAAAGCACAATGGGAGCACAGATGGCCACAGATGGGGTTGCAGATCTAGCAGACTTCCTAATGTATTAAAAGTGAAATCCAGAGCTTGGTGTGTGTGTGTGTGTGTGTGTGTGTGTGTGTGTGTGTGTGTGTGTGTGTGTGTGTGTGTGTGTGTGTGTGCCCTGTCCTGTAGCTGGTCAGATTAAACAGCTGTCTATAATCCCACAGTGGGTGCAGACAGACAGGGCGGTCCCCTTTTCCTCCTCTCCTCTCCTCTCCCTCTCCCTCTCCTCTCCTCTCCTCTCCCTCTCCTCTCCTCTCCTCTCCTCTCCGTGAAGTGGTCAAAACAGCTGCCATGTGTTTTTCTCCTCAGGGAGCAGAGAACATTGGTGTTGTACAGAGAGTCTCGATTAATGAAACAGAGAAAGGACTAGAGTGAGAGCATTGTGTTTTTTTTTTACGTGACTCTCGTTGATAGCTGCCAAGATGGACAGCGATAGGCCATGCTAGCTGTGGAGTATAGGAGTACCGCTGACGCTGCAGGACAAAACAAATGGGAAAGCTAGACCCTGATAACATGAGTACCAATTGATGAAATTACCAGTCTGGAGACGTTTATTTGCAGACATGTATGCTAGGTTATTATACTGCATGTCAGGATTGGTGCACATATGTATATACTGTATTTTGTCAGATACATTTTCGCTATAAGCCGTGCTACACTACATTTTACCAAAGGGGAGATTTAGTGAAGCATGTGGCTGCCTCCAGACAAGAAGTAGCCCACCATTTTAGTAGCATGGGGAGCTGGTTTGTGTCTGTGGTCGGAGGCTTTCGGAAGAGGATGGCTCGAGTTATTTATACCAGCTGGCCCTGCCTGCTTCTACAACCTTGTTGTGTGTTTATGTTTGGAGCGTCTGGCATGGGGCAAGCGGCAGAGTGCCCCTCATGTTCTTCAGGATCACTGTGTCAATGGCCCTCGTACAGCAGACTCCAGAGTGGCACTCTTTAAATACAGACGACAGCTGTTGAATACTTCTAGATGAGCTCTCAGAAATAGGCTAACGCCGAAGGACCGAGGCCAACTGAGCCAGGGGTTTTTTGCAGAGGAAAACATTGGATTCATGGTTGGCTGTGATTGTAAAAGGTGGGTGCATGAATACGTTCCTTTCATAGTTACAGACACGATTTCTGAGAAGGAATTTGCTAGGTTTGTTCCACAGTGTGCTGATATGTGTAGAATAGCCAGAGCAGGTCTTTGGCTTTGAGGATGGTGACATTACTACGAGAGGGTTATGCTATGTTATCACCAACCCTCTTACCAATGTGATTCCTGGAGGCTCCTAAAGCTCAATCTCATCATGGGGCAATTCTGTCAGTGATCTCTGCTCTGTGTGTAAGAGGTTGGTAGGATAAGGGGTTTGGAGGTTCCTAACATAGCAATGGACACTGGGGTTCCATGTTAGAGAGAACCGATCAGAGAGACAGCTGAGAGTGGACAGAGAGAGAGAGAGAGAGAGGAGGGGAGTCAGCGAGTGGCAAAATCATGATCCCTGACACCTTGTCTAAAGCCTTGCTCTCAGAGTGGGATACATCTGCTCTGCTAGATCACAGGACAGGCTCCCCCATATTATATGTACATAAACATAGATGCATACACACAAACCTGCATGCTGGACTACACATGCATCATGCATTCAATACATTTCTATACCAGTGTTGCATTGTATTGAATTATATAGCACATTTGTTGCGCTCACTGTCATGCACACACACTGTAAAGCTATCTTTTCATTGGCCGTAAAAGTCATCACACTTCTCAGTTTACAAAAGGATCTGGTACCAACAGACACATCTTCAGACAGACAGACAGACAGACTGACAGACAGACAGAGCCTCTGTGAAAATACGTTACTAAATGCAACTTCAGGTGCAGTATATATATGCCATGACACTGTGTAGTGTAGTGCATGGACAGTTTTGTGCATTGCAGTGTTCTTGCACGATGTATGCACATGTGAGGCCCTATAGGGGCACATACAGTATGTGCGAGTGAGGCAACAGTCCTCCTGTGTGCTTCTGACTGTGCCACAGCCGTCCCGTGTGTTTCTGATTTCCGTCTCCTGTCCTTTCCCACGTCCCGTCCATTCCCTTCACGGTTCAGCCTGGCCTTGCCTTGTTTGGTCCTGGCAGGGTGTCTGGCAGAGGACAGTGGAGCCTCTGGTAGCACGGCAGAGCTCTGCTGAGAGCCAGTCCACGGTGACGGACAGCAGCAGATCCAGCTGCACTTGTCACTGACTGTCAAGCCGGCTGTCTGAAGCAGGGGACGAGAGGGGACAGGCGGAGAGGAGAGTGGGGGGGTTAGACTGGGGGGGCCACTGATTGGGATGTCAGAGCTACATGTGATGGGTGTGTGTGTGTGAAGGAGAGAGAGAGGGAGAGAGAGAGGGAGAGAGAGAGAGAGAGGTGGGAAGGGGGAGGTCTCACTCAGCAACAGCTGAGTCTGTGAGCAGGTGTTACTGTAAGTCTCCCAAGTCCACGGATCTCCAGCAAGAGAGACACAATGCAAGTTTGTGTTCATTTTCACTCCATGCATCGGTTTGCTTTGGGAATATCCACTTATATTCATGGAGGTTTTGGTTTAAGAAGACAATCTATGGCCCCTGGGTGCTATTCCCTGCCAGATGTCCACACATGGACAGCATGTTTTTTTTGTTTGAAAACCATCTTGATAACTATCTCTCGCTCTCTCTCGCTCTCTCGCTCTCTCTCTCTCTCTCTCTCTCTCTCTTCTCTCTCTCTCTCCTTCTCCCTCCGCCCTCAAGGTAGCAGAGTGCAGAAGGTTGGAACAATGCCAGATTCACCTGTGGATGTGAAAACCCAGCCCAGGTCCACCCCGCCCACCATGCCTCCTCCACCCCCGGCTGTCAGCCAGGCAGCCAATCGCAATGCTTCATTCACCCCCACCACCAGTAAATCAAGTGAGGACCTTTTTTTTATTTTGCCATTTTATTTCATAAGATACATTTTAAACCCAAATGATTACTATGAAATATCCGTATACCCTTTCACTCTTTTTGTAATATCTTTACCAGACTAGTACATGAAAAGCTGTAGCTCACCCACCATTGGCCAGCTGTACTGTTGTGATATGTTGTCTTTAAATATTTGGAGATGATCCTTGTGTAAGAGAGGGTGTGAGAAAAGCGGTAGGTTGGTGCTGTATCAGCGATGTAGCACTGGAACAGTTCTACCTCCATATTTCAGTGTCAGAGTTACACCAACCTGCTCATCTGAGTTGGTATAGACTTCTAGATTTGAAATAATCATGCCTGACAGAATGCTTACATGCTGAAGTCGAGCTTGAAAGATCCTACGAGTCTCTAAAAAGCTGAACAGATGAACACACTGGTCATTTCTACTGCATTGTCTCCATTGCCGTGTGTAAGGAGGCATGCCGTGTAGCCATTTGTCGTTGTTAGCTCAACTGTCGCGAACACCTTATATGCTTGTGCGATTCCAAATATGTGCTTCTTCTCTGTTTCAGCACACAAGTGTTGAAGTCACTTGTGTGCCAGGTGTGTATCTCTGCAGGCATCTATCTCCGTGTGTGTCTTTCGGTGTGCAGAATGCCCTTGCTGGTGTCTTTGAGTGTGTGTGTGTGTGTGTGTGTTGTTTACCAGCTGGTAGGGCGACAGTGGTACAGGGGACATCGGCTAGGGTAGTGTTGCGGTGTGTGTAGACTACTTTCTTCCCTATATAGCAATGACAGGCCATGTTGTTTCACCTGTTGTGGCGGGCGGTCACCAGCGCGGCTCTCTCCTCGCACCTCTCTCTCTAAAACCAGAACACAAGTGCTGCCTGCCCGGGATCACATGGGTTAGTCCATATGTGTTCAGGCCCTCGACCTGCAGATTAGAGCAACAGGCATGCCTGAGAGGAACTATGGGAAGTAGACGCTGGAACAAGCATACCGTATATGCTCTTGTATTCAGATATAGTAATACAGGATATACCATTACAATCCAAAACAGTCCTGCAGATACATTTTGACCAGTTGCTGCAGCACTAATAAAATCACAGGAGTTTGGACACCACGACCAATGTAAGCGCCTGCACATGCTTTTATAATGCAGTATAGTTATATAGTCACAGGTACAGGACTGCATCTCATACATAGACTAAAGTACTAAAGGTACAGTATACAATGGTCTTAGTAAGCCATGTAACATTCTGCCAGTTATCAAAACACAGAAGTAATACAGGCAAAAGCAGAGACTCTAGAAAAAAGAGAAACAAAATAGAGACAGGCCCTTTTCTGTAGACCGCCAGATGGAAGTAGAGCTTGTTGGCATATCACAAAAGTACTTGAACATAGTCAACCAACGAAGGGAGAGTTTGATACTTTACATGCATCTTGTGTCATCATCTGGGTCTGATGTGAAAATAGAAAAACAGGGGAATGGTCAAACGTTTGAGTGTGTGAGCTTGTGCGCACATTTAGGAGTGTATGCGAGGGACTGTATATGTGTAGGAGTGTGCACACTCTTAGACTATTCTGAACCTTAAAGCTGCAAATCTACTTTCAGCTGGTGGACATGTGCAGAGCTAGATTTAGCAACACACCTGCTATTGGAATAAAAGTAACACAGGCCACAAGCCTATTTTTGGCACCTCTTTAACAAGTTCCTCTTATAGTTGTGTCCTAGTGAGTGAGCGAGAGGGAGCGGGTGAGGACCAGGGTGAAATATATTGACCGAGGGAGATGGGCCAGGCAGGGGGGAGTCAAATGGTCCCACTTGTGAGACAGCTGAAGTTACTGCCTGCACACACACATGCACACACACACACAAACACTCACAGCCTTCAGTCAAACTGGTATAAAACCATAGCAGTGAAGTCCTATATGAACTTTGAATGTACTGACCATGTTACAATGTGTGCTCCACACACACTCAATCCTGACCACACACACACACACACAGTATACCTGCAGGATGCATGTGCCTGTATCACACAGTTTGGACCCCACCCCATCAGAGACCAGTGAGTATGACCAGTCTGAAACCCAAACGATAGCTGATGATACAGACTCGGATTAAAGTGGTCTCTTCCCTCTCTCTGTACGTCTGCAGTGCTGAATGGGAGCAGCCACTCTCCCACGTCGCTGAACGGCGCTCCGTCCACGCCGAACGGCTTCAGTAATGGGCCTGCCATGTCCTCGACAGCCTCCCTGTCCAACCAGCAGCTCCCCCCGGCCTGCGGTGCCCGGCAGCTCTGCAAGCTGAAGCGCTTCCTCACCACGCTGCAGCAGTTCGGCAATGACATATCGCCTGAGATCGGAGAGAGGGTGCGCAGCCTTGTGTTGGGGCTGGTGGTGAGTACTGACTATTATCTGTTTGGGTATATCGCTCTAACAACACAGCATGTATTCATATCAATTCAGGTGGAGAGCTTCCCATAGACCAGTATAATATTGATCATTAACAATAAATGGTGGACGATACTGACTGGCTGATATCTGATTGTCAATAACAGGCCAATACTAGTAGCGTTGATAGTCGTGATAATGGCAGCTCTCTAAAATTGCTGTTCTGTATGTGTGTAGTATTTTGCTAGTTGAATCGCTGTAGCAGCTTATGGACGGAGCAACAAATGACACTGTGATTAGAACTCAGAACCATGATGGATGAGCTTCACCTGAAATCTGTACAACCATCGCGAGTGTTTGACAGTTTCATTCCTCATGGCGTCTTTCTCCTGTGTTATCTTGTGTTGTACAGAACTCCACTCTCACCATCGAGGAGTTCCACTCTAAACTACAGGAGGCCACCAACTTCCCCCTGAGGCCTTTCGTCATTCCCTTTCTGAAGGTGAGGCCTGTAACAAACTACACTAGCCTGATGTCTCCCCCAGCCGGTAGTGGCTAGCGCTCGGGACTCATCACTGGCACATGTGTAATGCAACCTATTACTCCAACTGTAGACCATGCTGTGTCTCTGGTGTATGACCAGAACAGTAGGCAGAGGACACACACACACACACACACACACACACATACTGATGTGGGCCAGAAGTCACCACACCAGCTGTTAACTATGGAACACATGGAGTAATGTGGCAACAGGGCATGTTGGCACGTGGTCTTTAAAGAGGTGCTTCTGACTTGTGTATTTGTGTGTGTGTGTGAGTGTGAGTGTGAGTGTGTATGCATGTATATGCATGACCCTGTGTGTCTGGGTCTGCACTGGTGAGGACCTGGGTACGCATTCCTGTCCCCACGCACTCCAAACAGAGGGGGCACACAGGGGTCATAGGGAGATGGGGAGGCACAGGGCCTGATCCTGGGTCAGACCTATAGGGTTTTATATTGTGTATGTTGTGGTTCAAATACTACTCCGACATATATTACTCAATATTACAGTAAAAGTAACCAGTGGCCAGTTACTCACAGTGTGTAGCTTGGGCTCATTATGAGAGATTAGTAGACATGATGTTGAGTGTGGACAGCGATGGGACGTGTGAGCAATTTCTGGGCTGTGGTGTGTGTGTGTGTGTGTGTGTGTGTCGGTGTGTGTGTGTGTGGGTGTGTGTGTGTGTCGGTGTGTGTGTGTGTGTGTGTGTGTGTGTGTGCGTGTCAGACCTCCTGGCGTGCCATGAGCCTCCACATCTGGGACGTGGCAGCCATGGCTGGGCTTTATCAACCAGACAGGTCTGAGAGAGCTATCTGACAGCACTGCCACACACACACACACACACACACCCACACACACACAAACACACACACACACACACACACACACATACAGTATACACATCAGCACGCCCTGGAGAGAGAGACACATGGCAGAGGAATGTGTCAAGGGACCTGTCTTATCTCATCCTGTCTCTTCATCTATCACTCTCGCTCTTTCTCTCTCTCTCTCTCTCTCACCCTAATCTAACATTATTTCACTCTCACCCCATCTATCCTCCCACCACATGTCTCCAGCTTGCCTCTTGTCCGTTTCCACTTAACACTTCTCCTCCCTACGGTGCACCGATTCAATAAATCTAAACTACATCTATGATTTATTTAAATGTATTTCATTGCAAATCCACGCCATGAAGCGATATTGAAGATACGTCCCGTGAATTACATTTACACAATGGCTCACATCCCCCCCCTTCCTTCCCATTGCAGGCAAATCTGCCCCTGCTACAGAGAGAGTTGCTCCACTGTGCCAGGCTGGCCAAGCAGACCCCAGCCCAGTATCTGGCCCAACACGAGCAGCTTCTCCTGGACGCCAACGCCAGCTCGCCCCTGGACTCCTCCGAGATCATGCTGGAGATCAATGAGCATGGCAAGAGAAGGACCCCTGACAGGTAGTCTCTTCCCACTAAACGCACACACACACACACACACACACACACACTGGCAGACTCTCACACAGACAGTGTTATAAATGAATTATTTCTGGGTATTTCAGAATGCCAAACGACAAAGGGAGGCTATAAATCCTCTGTGCGGGAGGTGGAAGTCTGGACAGCCCTGATGCCAGGCCGGGCTCTGCCAGCTGTCTGGGAGGGGAGAGGGAGGGATGAGAGTAATGCAGAGAAGCATGGTAGAGAGACAGCGAGAGGGAGAGAGAGAGAGAGAGAGAGATTTGGGGAGGACATAGATGTCCTCAGCAGAACCTGCAAACAGACAGAGAGACCGACGATTGTCCCGTCGTACTCGTTTCCTCTTCTACCTTCTTCCACCTCGTTTTCTTTCCGTGTCCACTGTTGTTTCTTTATGTCTCATCGTTTCTTCTTTCCTTTCTGGTCCCTTTCTTCTTCTATCTGTCTCTGACTCTCTCTGGCTGCCTGACCTGTGGGCTCCCAGCAGCTGTCCATATGTCAGCGATGTGTCCAGATGGTGATGTGCTGACCCTACCCCTGTGCACATCCTGAGGGGGTGGGGGTGGGTGGGTGGATGGGTAGGGGGGGATGCGGGGTCGAAGTGGAACTGCACAATCCCACTGTAATCTGCACACCTCCGCCTCCCAACCCCTGGCGTACAGAGTCAAAGCGGGCAGGGCTTGAGGGGGGGGGGGCGGGGTGGTGGCTGGACCTACCAGCTGTTCCTGTGATTTGTAGGATAGTGGAGCCCGAGATGTGTATGAGTATGGCCCGCATGCACAAAACAAACACAGGGGATAAGTGAATGCAAGCACACACACACACACACACACATATAAATACACATCGTCTACATGTTGCATTCATTTGGCTTTGATCCCCCTGGATGATAAAGAGTGATTTTCATCTGAATGCCTGGCTATTCCCATCCAGCTAAACAGATTAATATCAACACTCGCATTTAAACTGTCCAGATGGCTGGAAAACACACACACACACACACACACACACTCACTCACTCATGCAGACACACGGAGACACACAAACGAGTGTCACTAAACATCTGCCAAACACAAAGTACCGAGCACATATTGCACCTTAGGTCTGAGAGGTAGAGAGAGACAGGGGGCGGCTATACGTAAAGAGTAGGTTGAGGGACTTTCAGATTAAGAGCTTGGCCTGTGCTTTGTCTGATACATATGGTGTACAGCTGTGCACAAGCTTTGGAGGGGCACTGTCTCAACTGAACAACAAGCAGCTCTCAGCAGGGATACATGTATATGTGTGTGTGTGTGTGTGTGTGTGTGTGTGTGTGCCTGCCAAGTGGGAGTTGTTGAACTCTCATGCAGAATTCATGTTTCCTGCTAATGCCTCCTAAAATAAGTCTAGTCCATAAAGCTGTAGAATCTTTTAAAATGAATCACGTCTATGGCCGGGTGAGCTGGGATTCCTCCTCTGACACATAAACTGTGTGTGTCACGTATAGTGAGTTGTTACATGTTGTAGCTAGTGTTACAATAACAGAGAAAATCTACACTCTTGAATTATCATTTTTATTCTTAGCAGAAGTGTTAAGCCGTGGTTGTGGAATAAATCTTTGGGTGACATTATGACACTACTGTCGCCCTTTTAATTAGTTTTAAGAAGTTTTTTTTACAAGATACCAGATACTGTGTATCAGTAAAACACTGGCAAACCCAGCCAGACACTAACAGTGACACCATGAGATGAGACAGTGCTTGGGATGTCCAGTGATTGGGAAAGTAATCAGTTACTTTATTACTTACCTTAAAAAGTAACTACTTATGTTCCTTTTTATTGAGCACAAAGTACTTTTGTATTCCACATTTCAAAACCATGTTGCAGCAGTATGGCTTGTCATCTACACAAGATACCGTGGGATTGGGATGTATGTCCACAAGATGTTTTAACCCCCCTCTCCTCCCCTTTCCCGTCAGGACCAAAGACAGCTCAGAGAGAGATGGCCTGCACCCGGAGCACCTGGCTAAGAGGCCCTGCACCATCAGCCCCAGCCAACGCTTCAGCCCCAGCACGGGCCTGCCTGCTCACCCGCCCCCCAACGGCCTCTCCACGCACCCTCCCAACGGCCTGCCCCACCCGCCCAACCCCCCGGCGGGTCCCCAGCACTACCGCTTAGAAGACATGGCCCTGGCACACCACTACAGAGACGCTTACAGGCACAACGAACAGCGCGACGTCAGAGACAGGCACCGGCCGACAGGTAGGAGAGAGAGACCGCTCGGCGTTCAAAGGCTCAGACGAGAGAGTCGGTGAACGAGCGAGAAGAATGAGTGGGTATGTGCACGTGTGTGTGGAGCATGTAGAGAACAAAGGCCAGCTGTCAGTCCAGTGTGATAATCCTTGTGGCAGTGCATCTATATAAAGCCCACAGTCGCACATGCCTATGCGCTGCCACTGTGGGAACCCATATATGTCTTCCTTCTGCCCAAGAGGGAATCCTTCCCCAAAGGAAAGAGATGAATTCTTAGCCAACGTGACTCAGTGATTGTATTAGCCTGTAGTACGGGCTCCTGGACGCCCGTCGCCGCTTATTTCCTTTGAAATAAAAAAAATCCTATGAGTGCAGAAAGCGTGAGAGAAGTAGAGGTAGAGCTGTAATGTCCTCTTGCATGAACTGTGAAGTGGTTTCAGCCATCATGCTGGGAGTCAACGGCGTATGAGTGCTGTGTGTTTTGTGTTGCAGCAGTACACGGAGCGCGCCAGGAGGAGGTGATTGATCACCGTCTTACAGACCGAGAGTGGGCGGAGGAGTGGAAGCACCTTGATAATGTATGCATCAACAGGGTAGCCATGCTTAATGCTGACTCTTTGTTTCATTCATAAACACAAATAAGAGTGGAAAAAAGAGATACGGTGTCAGTGGGTGACTAAATAGTTAGTTTCAGTGCTTAAAGATGAGGACAGGAGCTGCTGACAGACAGAAGAGCCTCAGACGCAGCTGAGGGAGGAGTTGACGGACAGCTGACCTTAGAAGGTCTGTGTCAGTGTGGTGAATCGACAACAGACACCTCTCTGGCTTCCTACACACACATTAGCCATGGAACCCAGCTTCAGGAAGGCTAAGGACACACACACACACACACACACACACACACACACACACACACACGCACACACACAGGGCCCCAGATGGAGCTCAGGACCCAGCAGAGAGCAGCTCCAGCTGGGGAGAGCAGCTGAGACAAGGGCTGCAGTCATGGAGGGAACCGGCCAGGCCTGGACCCCTGCCAAATTAGAAACACTTCACTGAAATAAATATAGCTAACTCAGAAGGGAGAGAGAGAGAGAGAGGGGAAGGATGAATGGGGGGGGGAAATGACATGGATTCAATGTCAACCATGCCAAACCAATGTAGCAGACCGGGGCAAGGATAGAAACGTAGGGGCACGGTGAACAAAAGTGACACAATGTTTAGAAAGGGAGAGAGAAAAAAGAGAACGAGAGAAAAAAAAAAGAGAGAGAGAGGGAAACTGAGGAGGAGTAGGCAGGGCGTGGAGCGGAAGGATGGAATGGATTGGTTTGGTGTAGCTTTTTCATCAGCAGCCCAGATGTTAGCATTATCATTGTTACAGTGCTCTTCAGTGTAGACGCTCTTACCCACTGACACGTATACACACCCGCTAGCACATAGCCACAAACAGAAAGACAGATGGAAACACACACACACACACACACACACACACAAAAAATAGTGTGTAGATTTACAACTCAGTGGTTCTGAACGTAACTCTTAATTTCCATCGACTAGCTTTGAAGCTTTATTCTGCGTGTGTGTGGGTGGGAGGTGTTTACTTTCTCGTCTCATGGGAGCGCTGTTGACAAACTCTTTCCCCTCCGTTCGTTCATCATGCTAAAGCAGAACTTCTCCTCTGTCCCTGTTCCCCCCAAATTGCAGCTGCTGAACTGCATCATGGACATGGTGGAGAAGACGCGCCGCTCCCTCACGGTGCTGCGCCGCTGCCAGGAGGCCGACCGCGAGGAGATGAACCACTGGATACGGCGCTACAGCGACGTGGAGGAGATGAAAAAAGGTGGGAGCAACGGACAGCACCGCCCTCCTCCTCCTCCTCTTCCTCCTCCTCCTCCTCCTCCTCCTCCTCACCACAACTCCTCCTCCAACACAGCTAACAGCAGCGAGTCACAGCCCATAGGTACTTCCACCGCTGCCGAACGGCAGACAGACAGACAGACAGGTAGACAGGTAGACAGGCACACACAGGGCACGCCACACACTCAGATCACGGTAGGGATCATTTTGAATCCATCTGTCACTTAGATGAAGATGTTTTACTGTAAATGTACTAACTAAAATCTGGTTGCAACGTCCTGGATGTTTAACTGACTGAATGCTTCCTGCATGCTCAGTCATAGTCATAGAAATGGGTGAAAAGTTGCCGACAGTGTGTTTAGTGATGTTGCCACACACACACACAGCCCTCATATTTAGCGCTGGTCCCTTAAGTGTGTTTGGAAACTAGGGGGAGACTGTTGATAGTTGGATGTGCATGTGCAGTCAGCCGTGTGCATGTAACGGAGACTGAGCGTGTGTGTGTGTTTCAGAGATCCACCGAGACTTCTTACACAGGCCTGCCTCAGGATACCTGCCCGAAGAGATCTGGAGGAAAGCTGGTAAGAGCCGCCGCACCTCCTGTCCTTTGCTCTCTATTGTCTTCATGATTGACCTCACACACACACCCACCCACACACACTCTGTTCATGGCCCTCACCCTGACTACCGTCTTGAGGCAGGCAGAACAGAGGCCTTACACCGCAGGTCCATAAGGCCAGAGGATTGGAGGCCCTCTGTGTCATTAGGGCTAAGTGCCCTCCATCTGTCACCACTATGAAAGGCCACTGCGGTTAAACCTGCAGTGGAAATGCAGTCACCTGGTCCGAGGCAGGCCAGAGACGAAGACACTCTCACTAAGTTGGTGTTTTCCAGCCTCATGCACACAAACACATTGTTGAATTACTCCAATGCAGACCAGCTCAGGTCCATGTACTGTGTATTGTCAGACACAAAACTATCCTGACAATGGTTAGTGATTGTTTCTGGCTCGCTTTGCACCAGAGGTGGAAGTGGGTGGGGGTGTTGCACTGCCCGGGCCTTCTTGTATACTGCACTTTAGATAGAGCCCATCCCAGGAGTCCTCTGGCTCAGCCTTTGTTCCTCCCCGGTCCCAGCACTATTATGTTGCAGTCATACTCCAATACCCTGCGGACGAAGGATGCTGCTGTCGGCAAAACACCGTGCTGCATTTTCACCGGCAGAAAAAAAGCTCTTTTAATTGCAGTTGTTTTTCATACAGGTACTACAAGTATCCCGCTCTCCCCAGCACTAAAGCACCTCCAAAACAAGCAAGGTGAGTAACACACCTCATTCTCACCATCTCCCTTCTAGTGTGTGTGTGTGTGTGTGTGTGTGTGTGTGCCATCTCTATCTCACCACCGCCTCAGCAGCCAGCTAGTCTGCCTGGTGTAGCTGCAGCTCTTCCTTTTAATTAAAAGCCAGACACGTATTCTCTGGTCTGGTTCAGGTTGAGAGACTGCAGTGCTTTTGAAAAGTAAGATCTGAAGTGTGAAAAAGCAGACAGAAAAAAAAAAACGTGTCCCAGGGACCCGCCGAATCCCTGTGGAATGAAACCGTTAATATTGCTGCCCCCGTGTTTTCCATTAAGTGCTAATTGCCCCAGCATCTGCTATGCAGCCTCCTTGATAAGAATTAATTAAATTTGCAAACTAATCTTAGTGGTGCATGCGTTAGGCCTGATAATTGAGAAGTCCAGATAGTGTGTGTGTGTGTGTGTGTGTGTGTGTGTGTGTGTGAGGTGGTAAGAAAAGAAGAAAAAAAAAAGAAATGAAATGAAGGATGAAGGGGATGAAGGTAAAGGCAGGACGAAAAGCATTCAGATGTGGGTGCATGTGTGTAGTGGTGTTGACAGGATTGACAGAATCCTAACACACACACACACACACACACATGCGCACGTAGCCATGCATGCATACACATCTAAGTATCTCAGCGTGGTCAAAGCCTCCACCCTTACCTGTCTTTCTACGCAGCAGTTTGAAACAACTGGGCTGGAGCAGCCAGGAAATGTGACAGTTATTTATGAGTTCACTCTTACACAAACACTGACTGGAGGAAACAGGGAGCAGTGGACTATGGCTGTCACCTCCTACCTGGATGGCCATCTGTACATGTCTGTGTGTGTGTGTGTGTCTGTACTGTGCACATTTGGAAGAGGTGGATCTTGAAAAACTTTACTGTCATTGACCCTTGCAGACAGTTAGGGTCATTTCATGTGTTCATTACACATCAGTTTCTTAAGAGTACTCCCTAGAGCATCTGGATCTGGAAAACATACGCTGGGTACGTCTTCACTCTGGGGCCAATAACGAAAGAAGGCAAAGTAGAGAACGGGCTTGGGGAAGCTTCTGTTTGAGACTGCCATCTGGAAAGGAGTCTACACACCTGCCTGTTGTAAAAACACACACACTCCTCACTTCTGTGTGCTGGTGATGGTTCACCAAAAGGCCACAGCACAAAGTGTACCTCATATGGGAATCCCTGTAGTGGAGAAATGCATCACTAATGGGGGCGGGGGGGTCATTCAATGTCTTCACTGTTATTTTTTTTCGTCGATTTTCTGTCAAAATGTATTCTGATGACAGATAGACAATATTGAAATTCAGGGAATCCCAGAACATTGGGTAAACAGCCAAGTTGGTGACAAAACTTTGGAGACATCTGCTGTTGTCAGCACTGGAAATAATTGTCGCCAGACGTGTTTGAATGAATTATTTAAGTCTGGCTTCTTTCGTATTCTGACAGACGGTTTTAAATCTTGGATGATGTACATCTGTTAGCTGAGATACAACAAGCAGAGAGCTTAGAGAGCCTCAATAAAGGATGGCAGAGCAGGCGGAAGGGGACAGTGGTCATAGCGAGTAATAACTCTCTCTCTCTTTCTCCCTCTCTCTCTCTCTCTCCACAGAGGAGGCTGTGAACGAGGTGAAGCGACAGGCGATGACGGAGCTGCAGAAGGCGGTGTCGGACGCCGAGAGGAAAGCTCACGAGATGATCTCAGCTGAGCGCTCCAAAATGGAGAGGGCGCTGGCGGATGCCAAGCGACAGGCCTCTGAGGACGCACTGACCGTCATCAACCAGCAGGAGGACTCTAGCGAAGTGAGCATCACAGACCCCCCACCTTGACCACCCTCCCCTCTCACTCACTCACTAACCCCTCACTCAGTCACTCACCCCTCAGCTCCCCATTCCTTCACTCTATCCATCCCCTTCGTCCCACACTTTGTCCTCCAAAGTGTGGGATACAGCTGGCTGCTCTGGGTTTTGGCCCAGCACCATGTTGTCATTTCATTATTGCGGAGGCAGTCCAGTTGCCTGTGTAAATAATGGCAGACAGACCCAGATGGTTGGAGCAGAATGCCAGGCTGAGGCCATTACAGAGCAGTTGACCACCACCTGCTGGTAACACAAACCAGTGGCCTTGGACCAGGATTTGAAGCCCTAAAATCAAATCCATATGCAAAGAGTAAGAGAATAAACACGGGATTAGAGAAATCAACCAGATAACAGAAAAAATAAGTCTCACTTTAGGTTTCACGTCAAAGGAGGGGAAACGAAACAGTTATCCGTTAGAGGCATGTTTAGAAGCATAACAGTCGAAACTTAAATAACAAGATATTCCTGTCAAAGAGACTTATTTTTATCAACCCCCTTCTCTCTCCCCCCCCACTGTCTCACCAGAGCTGCTGGAACTGTGGGCGGAAAGCCAGTGAGACGTGCAGCGGCTGCAACGCGGCTCGCTACTGCGGCTCCTTCTGCCAACACAAAGACTGGGAGAAGCACCACCACGTCTGCGGGCAAGGCCTGCAGGGACTGCCCGGGGGCGGCGGCGTCCCTCTGGTCACCCCCTCCTCGGCGTCCTCCGGCGCACCTCCCACCCACTCAGAGAGCACTCCCCCGGGACCCCTGTCCCTGGCAGGCCAGACCAGTATTGGAGGCGGGGCTGGCGGCGGCAGTGGAAGTGTCTCTGCCAGTCCCAAGGAGAGCAGTTCCAGTAGTGCCTCCCGCTCCACCACTCCGGCTACCCCTGCTCTACTGGATGCCGCCTCTCGCTGACCTCTGACCCCCATGACCCCCCCCCCCCCTCCCCCCCTTCTGGACACTGACACTACAGTGCCCACACTCCATACAAAACCAAACTGAGGAATCTTCATCGCACATTGCTCCCTTTCCTCTTTCCCTGCTTCACTCCCTATTTACCCTCTTAACTGGAGCTCTTTGAGCTGATTACTTCTTCTAGCTACCTGATGATGGCCTGGTTTTCTCAACTCCTCAATATCCCCCCCAAAAAAAAAAAAAAAAAAATCTCATCAGACTTCCTTTTTGTCTTTCACAACCGCACCCACACATACAAAGACTCCAGTCTAGGGTTCAGTGTAGTGTAAAGCATGGAAAGTGCCGTGTCTCCTCTCCCTGTGTCCAATAAACATATCAGACGTGTTTGCTGATAAAGTCAGCTTTGATATTAAGACGTGACTAAAACGCACCCTCAGTAACGTAAGCCCAGTAAATGCTGTCTACACGGGGCTTCTGCAGAAAGAAAACGCTAGAGAACGACGACTGTAGTAAAGCAACATCGATGAGGAGATAACTAGACTGATTAGCACTTGGATAGGATTTCCCTTTAATTCAGCAGCAGTGAGAGAACAATGCCCAGCCCCAAGATGTGCACTAACAGTCCAAACCTCTCATTGAAGTGGCACTTTTCTGAACGGTGTCGGTATGGAGACAGGCAAGGAATGTGATACCTTTCTTCGAATGGAGGAGGGAAGGGGGGGAAAGAAAAATCTTTGATGTGATTTATTCCTCAGAAACACAACTAATTATTTATTAGACATTTCTTTTTTGGCTTTAAGGGATAATAAAGAAAAGTCCAAATATTCTAAATGAATAATGATGATGATGATGATGATGATAACAGTGATGATATGAAAAAGAAATTTTAAACTGTTAACTACCTTGCTAGCGAGCCAAGAAAATCTACACCGGACTCACCTCTCTGCACCATTGTGAACCCAAATGAATTCAAAGATGAAAAAAATAACATGATCCAAACCTTTGTATTACACTGCCAAAGTGAGTAAGTAAGAGATAAGGAGAAGCACTCATCTTATAACCAAACGCAAAGCAACATCACCTCCTCAGCAGATAAGCCAGCCCTGAGAGGTCCAGGCTGCAGAGAAGCTGCAGAACAGGATGCAGAGATAGTCAGACGGGGGAAAAAAAAAAGATGGTGACTTGCCTATGGTCTGTTAGCTGCCTCCTGCAGCCTGGACGAAACCACAGCCATTCCTCAGTGATGGCCCAGACTCGTGATTTACCAGAATGGACAATGCTGTGAACTTGCCTACAAGAAAGACGTTAATAAAACGGGTGGAAAAAAAACCCCTGCCACAGTGTGATATTTGTGAACGGTAACAGAGGGGACAGACAAGAGAGAAAAAGAGGAAAGGAAAAAGCTACATGGCCTCAAAAAGGGAAGACGATACATGGCAACGGAGCTGCCCAAAAACCTCAAAACACACTCTGTCCAAGAAAGCATACAAAGAAGTACGGACAGATTGTTTCTAAGTCATTTTTTAAAACGCTCCCACGACGAGGAGATATTTCAAGGAATTGCTGTTACCTTTTCATTCTCTCCCTCCTTTCCAAAGCATGATAAACAGATGAAAGAGCTTCGTAATGGGCGGTGTAGTAGGTTTCTCCTCTCTCTTTCTACCTCCCCTCGCCCCACACCTCCCTCGTACGCTCCTCCCGGACTACTTGACTCAAATCTGACCCCCTGACCCCCCCCCCCAGCCTGCTTTTGGATAGCGCCTCTGAGCAGTTAACGTGGGAAGGGATCAAACCTGCTTGTAGATATTATTCCTCTTTTCTTTTTTTCAATAACGTCTCTTGTCGCTGATGTCCACATGTGCTGCCCTTGTGTATATCAAGAAAGATGGACTTTTGTTTTGGTTTGTTTTCTTTTCTTTTTTTCCTCCTTTTAGTTTTTGGGCTGAACAGTGAAGTCACAACAAGGAAACTCCTTAGTGAGAGGAAGCCCCATATTGTACTTATTGTTTCATTTGTTGTATCTATATTAATGAGATGAAACCCCTCTTGTAGAATATTTTGTATTGCTCGCATTGTAAGACAGTGAGAGGACGGAGGTGCAATATGAAGAGAATTCAGCTACTGAATGGAACCTCAGCAACTGCCCATAGGGTGTCATATAATATAGATACATATAAATATATTTAAAGTAACATCAGTAACTTAATGTGAATGTACATAGTATTTAAAGAGGTCCAAAAATGTGTTTGCCAAATAACAAAAACCTTTAAAGTTTAATGTCCAGAATATGATTTTCTCACAGTTTGTTTCTCAAATTTATCGATTGCCTTTTTCTCATAGCATTTAAACCCCTTTCAGTTTTCACTGAAAATCAAAGTGTGGTGTAACCCTGTGTAGAGGGGATTGTTGTTAACAGAGGTAAAGTGGCTCCATCAGGAACCACAATGCATGTAGCTGAAAATGGATGAAAACCGACTAAGGGTGGGTGGACACTACAAGATTTCAACATTTCTTGAATGAGTAGGCCAAAAGTTGTCATCCTAGCCAAATTGTCCACATCACAGTATTGCAAGAAAGCCTTTGACAATAATGATGATGTTAGAGTTTCACCTTAACGTTCTCAATTTGTGCGGGATGGCTTAATTTGGATTCAATCTTGTCAATGTCGTGTAAGGTGCTCCACCCACCCCGGCTCAGTTCACATCCTACTGGAGGGGACTCAACAGTGTGTGTTGCACCCTGCCCAAATGGTGAATATAAAAAAACAAAAAACAAAAGCGGTGGTCCAGCTCCAACTTAAGCCAAGTTACTTCACACCAAATTTGGGATTTGAAGCCAAACCTTGCCTCCTCATGTGTGTTCAGTCTTGTGAATCTGTGTGAAACATTGCCATCCTTTGGGCTCAAGTGCCACTGCAGTGGCCCTCTCTCTTCGTCCTCAACGACCTGTGTATGTGTGTGGCTAGGTGTGTTTGTTTCCTCAGATGCAGGACAAACCATCACCTACATTAACTGTAGGAGTAAATGATACACCAGTGTTAAGCTACAGTAAAACTAACCTCCAAACCAATTTTGATACCCAATCTTTTAAATTTTGGTCCGGTTTTATTGCATTTACTCGTACAGATGCAGTTTGACTATGATCGATGAAGATGCATTTTTCCAAGCTAAACAGACAGAAGCATCACTCCTTTTGTGTTCTTTTCAATAGTACAGCCCTCCTCACATGCCTCAGCAATGTGATCACCTCTGCTGAAAACATGTATGTTAAACTTTCAAGCTCAAATGACCTTTACAGTCATGGAGGGTCTCTAGCAGCTGTACTGAAATTTAAGATTGGCTAGCCTAATCCCTACACAATGGCCTCATACCTCTACACATGGACCAAACTTGGTAAAAAAAAAAATCTGTTAATTTCCTTTTTACAGTGAGTGACGCTGAACTGGTTAGCATTTATTCCTTATTTTAACTAAGAAAAAAAGGCATATTATGTATATTTATTTTCTTTTGGCCTAACTGAAACGTAATATATAATTCAAATGGAATAAGCTGCAAGATACCCCCTGCATCTGCGTGTAGTGTTTATGTATGTACCTTGATATGGCATTGACTTCAGCCTTTCTGTGTAATTTGCTCCCCCCCCTCCCCCCCCGCCCACCCCCCCTCTGTCCCACGTCTAACTCCTTCAGTACTACCACAAACCTCTCTCCACAAGCCCCCCACACTAGCTACCTCCTGTGACCATACAGCTAACCACCAGGAGAGGTTGACCTGGACTTTGAAAGCTGGGCTGAGAGCAGACATGGAAACGCACATTCAAACATCGAACATTACAAAACAAAAGCGTTGAAAGGAATTGCCATTATCGATCACGCAAAAAGAATATTTCAGTAGATGTCACCTTTTTGATCACAGCCCTCTAACAAAACAGATACCGTTGGTGTTTAACAAGACTCTTAATACTCTATATAACATAAGCTACATATGTGCATACCTCCCATTACCAAACTGAACACAGAATCAACCATGACATGCCATTTGTAGTCCAAAACCAATAAAAGCACAGACCAAAGTACTCCTGCATTGCCATAGTAGGCTTTGACATGGTGTGTATTGTCAGACCAGAAATAATGAGGTTAGATCTCCCTGCTATACCAGTTAACCAAAGTGTCTGAAATACACACTTTCTCAGAGCACGAGTGAAGAACCCTCTCAACCCATAGGCTGAGTTTCAGACGTGTAGAGTAGTTATTCAAGCAATCAAAGTGCTTGTCTAAATATTAGAGTAATGCCTCTGTTAAAACAATAGGGGCATCTCTTTGGGAAAGCCTACTAATTGAGAGTTCTTACAGTACAAAGCCTTGCAGCGATAATGAATGCATGGTGAGTGTGTGTTTGTGTGTGAATGGTGGTGAATTTTTTATTATCTTTTCTTCGTGTCTCTGTACAAACTACTTGAAAAACTCCAGAGCTTTAATGAAACATCCCAGACAGACTAACGGCGGAGAGATTCAGAAGATGTAGCAACAACTTAATCTTTTTTTACATTTTTTTTTGCAGTAAGAGTAAAAAAAACGCAGTGTTAGCGAACCACACCCACATCAAAATGACGCTGTAATGACAATTCCATTCAATCCTCAGTGCGTTGCGTGTGCCTCCTTGTCTGCAGGTAAGCCCTCGGAATAAACAAAACAAAGCCAAACCCAATGGCCACTTATGACCAAAACTCAACCAAAAGCTACAACTCTGTTTTTGTTCGTTTCGTTAGTGCTTTTGAGTTATGGCCCAGCTTTAGGACACTTGTACAGGGTGGATGTGGTGGGACATGAGGCTATTAAAAGGGAGTGGAGCTGTAGTGGAGCGTGCAAACTCAGTATGGGTCTACCCGTCTTTCACCGGGATTCTCCCTGATGTCATTGGATAGGATGGAGCAGATCAGGTCAATGATGGGTGTCGGATTAGTTGTGAAACAAATGAGTTCTGTGCCGAGGTGTTTCGTGTCATGTTCTGTCTCTGCACTCTGTGAAGCTATTGTAGATGACAAAGGCATAAGGGCTCTTCTGTTGTGAAAACCATCAAAGGGTCTCCATCATCATCAGCCACTTTTCTATTGGTTTCTCTATTATACAGTGTACGTGATATGGGCAAACGCATGTTTAGAAAAGGCAAATATTTGCAGGTTGGCATTTGTCTCTCCCTGACCTACCAAGAATTCTACCAATAAAGTTTTAAGGCTCATCTGATGTGATGGTGACATGTCCGTCCTGTGAAGCAAGCAGTAGGAAGCTGAAATGGCAAACAGTGGTTCCAGCACTTGTTTTCCTGAAAGCCATGGCTCAGGATAGTCCTGTTTTTACCTTTACATGATTACATAAATGGAAAAAAAGGTTTGGTTTTATATGTGTAGGGAAGCATTATATACTGTATTGTGCAATACATTATTACAGAAAAAACCTGTTTCTGTAGGAAAGGTTGGCGCTTTGAAGATCTTTCTTCTTTCATTTTTTTCCTCTTCAAGGGTCCCGTTACCGTTTTTAGATGAAGTGAACTGTGCCAGAAGAATTAAATTCTGATTTGTATTTATTTCTTGCATGCTTTCCTCCCTGTTGCTATTACCGCTCTTTAACTGTTCGCTCTGTTGGATGTGTGAAGCTGTAAAACATTCTAATTCAGGTTAATGTCTGTGTTGAACAATGTAACTGTGTAATTAAAACATGAAATGAAATATTCATCACTGTCTCTGCTCTTTTCTGTAAGTATCCTGCTCATGGGGTTTCACCATCGGGTAGCACTTCTGAGATGGAACAGAAAAAATAGAAAACTACACAAATCAGCAAGTTCTTTGGGTAGTTAATTGATTGATTAACTAAATGATTGAATGATGATCATTAATAATACAAAGCTCATCACATGAAGGTCAAAGAATATTCAGATTGCATTGACTTGTGCAGAATATTAATAATACAAAATTTTAAGATCTAAAAAACTAACGAAAATTCAATATAATAATCCTATTATATTCCTATAGAGAGACTATCTGTGACACTCAATAATACATTTATAGAGACCTTATCAGACTTTGTGGTACTCTGTGGTACAACTATAATATTCCTATAGTTTAGCTGAGGTTTTTGCAGTGTCATTCCAAATTTATCATAGGAGGATTATTTTTGTAAAAATGTCTGAATATGTAGAGTATTTATATGAAAGCAGATCACACCAGAACGCTAAAGTCTCTCAAGTCTCATCAATATCAATTGTCAATCAATCTGACACGTCAACCACCATCCACAGGTGATACCCATCAGCATACCTACCAGTCATATGCTGTCAGGTTGGTGGACCATCTTCCCTAAAGTGTTTCCTTTCTGTGGGAGATCTTTGTTCCGGCTCTCCTGAAAGCTGGAGTCAGTTTACTGTAGTACCTTGGAGTACATTTGGTTAAGGACTGATAAAAGAAGTGGAAGGAAATTGTATACCTTTTTGAATTGGCGATAAGTGGCGTAGCAGGATCGGCTCGGCAGATGCCATGTTTGAGCAGTGAGCATGGCGGAAAATCAGGAGACTTTCGGCTACCTGGAGGGCGAGTCCACCGGGGTGCGTTTCGCCGAGGACCCGGTGAGTGAGATAAGTCTATTCTCGATGTATTTGCGGTGAATATTGTCGGTGCTATCACCGTAGTTCGTCTGCACATCAGTCGCGCAATGCCACGTTGGACTAAAACCGGGCGCAAACGTGCGCCGCGATATCATTACATTTCAATGGCACAGCCAAGATGTTCAGCGAAAAAAAAAAAAAAAAAAAATCACAGATAGCACTGAGACACAATGCGTGTGTACCGGGCTATTTGGAGCAGTGACAGATTCACATTAACGTTAGGGCACTTGCACGGTACGGGGCGCATCTGACGCGCAGGTGCACAGCGACTGCTATAATAAAAGCCCGTACGTCTAAAACACAGTCCGCATTTCCAGGGGGGGAAAATATGGGCATTGTTTGGCTGTGAATCTTATTGTGTGTTAAAGGCATTGAAAGAGCTGGTTGCAAAAATCCTATTTCACGTGGGGTTTTGTCTGCTTCAGCTCTGTGGACTTGGAACTAAACTGCAGTCCTCCACAGTAGCTTATGTCTCAGTTTCCACTGCTGTGTCTCTCTCAGGAGCTGGCAGCCATCAAGGCCAGGGTTCTGGAGCTGGAAATGGAAGAGGAGGCAGAGAGACTGAGGGAGGAGGAGCAGTGTGAGGCTGCAGAGATGCAGCTCCTATCCAGCAGTTCTCAGCCTGGTAAGACAGGCCCACGTTAGTCACATAGCGTTTCAGTTGAATGGTTGTTGTTTTTTTAGGACTATTGCTGTTCTATATTGCCGTACAGCTAAATACTGATTGAGCATTTGGGAAGCTTTCACAGCCATCTTTGAGCCAGGTGTGGAGCATAGCAGCCTCCAGGCAGGTGAGGGGTAACCACATCCTTCACCATCTGGCCAACACCTGGGACACAGCGGCAGTGGTCACAACAACAACGTTCACATGTGCCTCATCACTGCCCAATGAGACGAAGCAGTGAGCCCCAGAGAACCAGAAGGGTCCCCCCTCGCTGCCCATGGCTATTTTCTGCCTCTGTGGTTCTCCTCTTTCTATCCACCCTTCTCTCCCTCCCCCCCCCCCCCCCCACTTGGTGCCTCCTTAGAGCAAAGATAGCAATCTGAGGGGAGCAAACCCAAGATTCTCTCATATGTATTATGAAAGGGGCAAAGAAAGGTGATGCAAGCAATGGATGTGTTCATCTCACTCAGTCTCCCATCTTTCCATGAATATATTCTCTATTGGATGTGTGAGAGCAGTGTATGGACTACTACCTTCTTGGTTTTCACCGCAGGGCTGTTCTACAATATGACCCATGAGGAGAGGATTGACGCAGACAACAGATCAGTCTATGTAGGCAATGTAAGACTTGTACATCCTCCCACTTTTATCACGTTTCATATCAAATGTGTTTTCTCCATACCTTTTTGATCTGACGAACTGAACAAATCCCAGGTAGACTATGGCGCTACCGCAGATGAGTTGGAGATCCATTTCAATGGCTGTGGTCCCGTCAACCGAGTGACCATCCTTTGTGACAGGTTCTCTGGCCATCCGAAGGGGTGGGTTTAACCTGTGCATGCTTTTAACGCCGTTCCCCTGCTAACTTGACACTGTCGGCAGGCTTTTTGGTTGGCCGTGGAGCCTTTCACCGCTGTAGAGTACAACAGGCACATTGCATGTATTTTCAACTATCCTGTTCATGAATCCCGTTGTCCTTTTTTTTTTATAGATGTTTGTCTTCTCTTTTCCCCGTTCATAGCTTTGCCTATATTGAGTTCTCTGATCGAGACTCGGTGCAGAGTGCTATTGGTTTGGATGAAACCTTGTTCAGAGGCAGAGTCCTCAAGGTAAGAAACTCTGTTGTAGTCTTGGCTGGGTTCACACTACATGTTCAGGTGTCCTTAAAATAAATAAATAATCAAACTGAACATTTTGATTTAAAAAGAAAGGTGAGACGTTCAGTATGGCGTGTCTTTTGACCTGTAGGTGATGCCTAAGAGGACCAACATGCCAGGCATCAGCACCACAGACAGGGGTGGGCCCAGAGGAGGTCGCTCCCGAGGCAGAGGCTTCCGCCCACCCCGCTACCATAACGGCTTTCAAGGCAGGTTCCGGTATCAGTCGGCCAGGCCGCTCCACCCGACGCCCCACCCTTACTACGGAGGCCCCTTGGTGGGGAAGAGACAGTGGGGACACCCGGAGTACCGCGAGCAGACGCCCAAACGCTACCCGTGTCTACTTCTCATCACCCCACCGTCGGAGGAGTCAGGGGCAGGGCCGAGTGGACAGCACTACCCCCAACAACGCTAACATCACACACTGCTTTCCTTACCAATGTGGGGGAACAAAACTGAGTGATAATCTGATTCCAATCATCGCTGGGTTAAGTACTATTGTCCAAGGGCCAGAGGGGACCGAAGTTTGGCTTTCCAAGGTTCAACCTTGTTCAGCACCAAAAGGAACACAGTCGCCATTGATCTTTTTGGATCGGTTCTTCATGACTCCCAAGCCGTTCCAGCGGGGTTACGATACGGTTTTCCTTTCGCCATTGTGTCACGCGAAATAGGCGAGGAGACATGAAGAACGGAGGGGAAAATTCTCAGTTTGTAACGGCTTAAGAAGGATCTTTCGGCATTGTAGCCCTAAGTCAGTTTGGTGTTTTTTTTGTTTTTTTGCTTGTCAAGGGACTAGTTGAGCCATGCAAGTCGCTCTGCTTCATACTGGTAGGTTATCATTGTGCCTATGTTCTGTATTATATCTTACTTACAATATGCGTGGGCTGAAATTTGTAAGTGCCCAGCTTTGTCATGTCAGTTTAAGATCCTTTGCAAAGGTGTTGAATTACAAGCATGTCAATACCGCTGAATGCATGAGTCTTCAGATGTTATGCCCCTTTTTGCATCTTCCCATTTTCACACGTTGATGCGAATGTATTATGTTGCTGCTTGTGTTGTATTGTTCACTGTATAATTTTCCCAGTGTATAATTTACAAAGTTTCTTTGCTGTATAAGTGAATAAATAAAATAACAATCTCTTGGGCTTCATTTACTCATAACCCATGTGGATTTCTGTAGACAAATGACCCACACATGCAGTGATGTACAATATTTAAGTTTATTTAGACTTTAAGACACTTAACTCATCCAGACAACATGTAAAGCAAAGGATCAAGGGGTGTTATGTACAGAGTGCCGAGTGGAGGGGATGTCAGCTGGCTTGCACCATCATTCCAGATACCATACCGTCAAAGGCCCTGGAGGACGATTGGTTAACAATCAGAAAAGACTAGATAACAGACTTGTTTTATATTCAAACCTCAAGTTTCACTAAAATGAACTCACTTGGACTGAATGGGGTCGCCGGGATTGTAGAATGGGTTGCACATCACATCAGTAAATGAGTTGTGTAATTTTCTGAACATCTGGAAGGGAACAGAGAGCAACTGTATTGTGGACTGTTAAACAGAAACCAAAGAACACATGCATTCAAGACGGGTGCTTTTAACAGGTTTGACACCAACTATAGGAAAAAATAAAAACAAGCACATTGAATTTTAAGACATGGGGTCAGAGCTTGTGTGTGTGAATGCTAATCCTGAGTTTGGTTTTCTAACGTTTTCTGGCATGAAACTTGATTTGTATGCCAAGGATTCTGCATCACAATGCTTTTTTATGAGGCTTGAAACTCAACCTGAATCGTGCACCCCTGGTTTTAATGTTTGGCTTTTTGCTCTCAAGGCTCAATTTATAGCAGGGTAGATCCCCATGGTAACACAGGCCACACCATGGCTGCACAGCTAACCTGCTCTGGAGCAGGTTATGTTCAGGCTATCAGATCCAAACAGATAAAACCCCTCCTCACTCTGGCATCACCATTCCTAAAGGATGCTGTTTTTAAAATAACCTTTTAGAAAAACATGAACAAAAACTCTGTATTTACAAGGTTGATGGTGACTCTATTGAATTAAGAGATAGTAAGAAGGGCTATTTTCGGGGCCATCTCGCTTATTATATTAGAGTTGTGTGCTTGTATTCTACTTCATTTTTCTAGCTGATGCATCAATACTTTCATCTTATTTTAAATATGGTGCTCTGATCTGTCCATGTTGCATGCGATTGCCTGGTTGTTACCTTTTATGTGAATGTGCTCCTAGCTGGATGCAAAACTCTGGGTTGACAGAGCGAGTTAATAACTCCCTTTGTGAGACTAGTTAGCTACTCTGTAAAATACTCTGACTATGTTGATGAGTGAGGGCAAATAGATTTGATTGTGAACTGGAACACATTGTGCGAGATCAACAAGACACAAAAAGAATAAAGTTTGAGGCTGTTTGTCAAGGAACAGAAAAAATACTTTTTGAAGAGCCACTGCAAATAGCCAACTTACACTTCTGATTTCATTGTCCCGTAAAGATGTATTTGATGAGTCCACAACAATAACAAACTTCACCTTGGAGTTGGTCACATATCCATATCTGCTTTACAGGTCAAGGAAGATTTTCCTTGTGAGAACACAGTTACAGGCAAGTTTCCAGTTCCACTAATTCAATAGCCATTTTAATTTACAGTATTTAAAAAAAGCATTATTGGCTATTTCAACACAACGCAATCAACAGTTTAACTAACACCATACAACATAAAGAAAGATAACCTGTCAAACAGATAAGCTAGTCAGATAAGCTAGTCACTAGTCACGCAATTATCTTGTAGGCTTTCCCTTCCCTATTAAAAATGGATACACTTTGTAATCTTCAGTGGGATAAAGCAGACCCAGGTACAGCTCCCTCTGGTCTGCCATGGCCTTGCTAACTGCTGAGATCTTCTCCTCCACCACGTCCAGGGAGGTGTGGACTGTGTAGTGGAACTTCAGCTCATTCTGAGTGGGAACACTTCGGATATACAACGGATAATTCTAGGACAGGAAACAAAACAGTAAAGCACACCCAAAGCGACACTGTTAAAAATGTCAATAAGTTGTAACAGTAGCTTATAGCAAGCTAATGTTGTTAGCTGTTAGTTGTTAGCATTAGCTATGTTATGGGGTATTTGAACCTGCCCGACCTTCTATTTGCTGAAGAGGAAGATCAGATAATGGAAATTAAATGTTTTAAAAACCTATTGAAGTTAGCCAGATGGCTGAACCAGTCATTTAACTACAACTGTCGTTACCTCCTTTGCGATCACTGCTATGCACACCGCCATGTTGCTATTCCTCCTTTCGGTCAGATGCCTGTCACGTGACGCGCTGCCTTCAGGTGTTGTCGGAATTATTGCAATTACGAGCCGAGTGAACATGAACGACCAGAGAAAGCAAGTGGTCAGTACGATTCAGAAGTGGGAATGATGCTGCATTTAAATCACATGGGAAAAACAGGAGATAGGTAGATATTTGTTATGGAGCTAAAACAGGACACGGTAAATTTGAATGAAATGATTTAATCATAAATAGCAATGATATAAAATACAACAAACTTTCAAAGATCAAATCTCTTAAAATGCCCCTCAAGGGATCGCTTTACAAAACGATTGCTCGTATGCGCAAGTGTTGCGCTTAAGTTCCGCATGAAAACAAACAAACCCACTTCCTCTTTGTTACTTGTCACATGACTCGATTGGATTGCAATGTATGTCTGGTCTATTCAAACTTTGACTGTCTTTTGTATTTTAATATGTGGTTGTTTGACAGAGGAGCCATCAAATGTTTCAACTCCAAACATTATCATCATGCTTATGGACGACGTAAGTTGCGATTTTTGTGTAGTTGGGACTTGCTTCACTTCATGGGTCAGCATCAAACGTACAGTACAGTGTAGTGTAACATTAGTAACTTGTTATTTTTGGAGGGAATAGTTGCTGCTGTTATGTCTCATTGTGCAGTGTCACAGCCTACACACAAGCTAATTTGTGTGTGTGTGTGTGTGTGTGTGTGTGTGTGTGTTGGAGTTGTCATAAACTCTTCTTCCTTCCCTCTGCTCTCCAGATGGGTTGGGGGGATTTGGGTGTGTTTGGCCAGCCCTCCAAAGAGACCCCCAACCTGGATGCCATGGCTGCTCAGGGCATGCTGTTCCCCAACTTGTACACAGCCAACCCGCTCTGCTCCCCATGTGAGTCCGCAGCATTTCTGTGAAACATAAAGCCAGGAACTTGTTTTTTCTTTTTTTGCAAGACATTAACTTCACTCTTTTTAACAAAATTGTACTTGTTTCTATGTTGTTACTGCATTTGAATTTATCTCCTGTGGTTTGATTTCTGAAGAACTCTGGTTTGATGATTTGAAGATATAAACTCTGGAACTGAATCCACCAAAAGATGAAACAATTTGATGTACAAATCAAAACTAAGCATTGTGTGCCAGAGCAATATAGTCATTGTGCTAACTGGGATAATACACTAGTACAATATGCTTATTACTTGATTTAAGAATTTAACAAACATGGAAAAAAGATCTGTCCTTATGATTAGTATTTGAGCAAATTAGACCAATTAATTATTATTTTTTTCATTTGTATCACAGCTAGAGCTGCACTGCTCACAGGGAGGCTGCCGGTCAGAAATGGATTCTACACCACTAATGGCCACGCCAGAAATGGTACACTCTCTGTATATCCTTACCGTGCAAATAATGTCTTGGAGGTTTCTCATTGCGTAGGCTGCAATATACAGTATGTAGTAGAGTAATGAATGGACTTTGTACACTAACTTTTCAACTTTCTATAGCGTACACACCTCAGGAGATAGTGGGAGGGATCTCCAAGGATGAGATTCTGTTACCACAGATGCTGAAGAAGAAGGGCTATGTCAGCAAGATAGTTGGCAAATGGTGAGCTCTTAATATTTCTTAAGTATACGTTTTGAAGATTTATGAAGTTTTAGAGGTTGTACCAATGATTATGAAGTATAATAACTGTGTTTTCTGCTGAATGAGTTGAATGAGATGAATGTGACCTTATACACTTGGCTGAGTTTTTTTTTCCAAATGATCCCATAAATGAATAACATTGTTGTTATGTTGCGTTAATGTACTTTATTTGTTGTCATCTTGTAGGCATCTTGGCCACAGAGTGCAGCACCTTCCTCTGGAGCATGGTTTTGATGAATGGTTTGGTGCTCCAAACTGCCATTTTGGCCCTTACAACAGCAGCAACAGACCCAACATCCCTGTCTACAACAACTCAGAGATGGTTGGCAGGTAGTCTTACACACACACACACACACACACACATGTGACATGTGAGCACTCAGAAACCCCTATACAACAGACACACGCAGACAGAGAAACAAAGAACGAAAATCTATAAAAATCTTCTTTCCTCGTGACTCAGTGGAATAGTTTGGCTGGCTGCTCCTCTGGATGAGTTCAGTGTGTCCACCCCCCCCACCCCCCACCCCCCCTTTTTATTCTCCATACCAGCTGTGCTTGTGTATTCCATTTTCCGCCCATTTGTTTTCCCCAAAACAGCCATATGTGTATTCAGGGTCATTGGCACTGGCAGCCGGGCGTGTTTTTTCGCTTAGCCGTGGGTTTAATCAGCGCAGCATACCTGGGCCCTGGACAGACACACACACACACACACACACACACACACACACACACACACACACACACACACACACGCATGCCCTCAGGAGACGGCAGGTTGCGTTGGCGGTGTGCGAGGACACCTGGAACAAGCGGAGCATGAGAGAGAGAGACGGCTGTCACTGCTTCTCTGCTCGCTGCGCCACGCTTCAGCACCGCCTCATAACAGTTCCCTCTGCTTGGCTCTGCTGAGACTTCCCAAATATGTCTCTCTCCAAAATCTCCTCCCAAACGCAGCCTGTGAGAGGGAAATGTGCTCGTCTTAATGAGATTGTCTGCAATGGCTTTGGTCAATTTAGAGGCAGACTCACAGCCCCGACAAAACAATCAGGTCATTGTAAAAGAAGTGTTTCTCTGCATTGACTTACCTGGTAAAATGGCCTGGTGTGGCCTCAGAGGGCATGATGGGTAACTCATAGGGCAGGTGTAGTTAATGAATCGTGTCAACCCACTTGTTTTCCAGGTACTACGAGGAGTTTAAGATTAATAGGAAGACTGGAGAGTCCAACCTCACGCAGATCTACTTGAAGGTGAGTTAAAGGCTCACCTTTCTCTTCTAGAGTGGTCACACTTTATTTGGACAGTCCAGTGCTGATATTCAACTTTCTATCAAGTGACTAGAACAGTAGTGTGAAAAACTCAGTCTATAGATATACAGTGTCTGGGTTAGACTAAGGTCATAGTATGGGTGCAGCAAATAGTGACACTTTGTTGAACAGCTACTTTTTGTCACCTGTTGAGTAGCAACACTGGACTACACTGGACTGGACTATCTGAATAACGTTTGGGTAGTCCAGTCCTGTCTACAGGAGTATATCAGACTGGCACAGGTACTGCAATCATTACATCAGACTTTACTAGCAGAAATGGATTGGTGACTTTTGCACACACACACACACACACACACACACACACACACACATACTGGTTATCTCTCTCTTCTCAATCTATTCCTAAAGAGATCAAAAGCAACATGCAGCACTGCATGCTTGAGAGGTGTAATATATCACTGCAATGGAGGATGGATGTATCAAGCAGTGCTTTGTAATCAGGACTATTCAGGGTGAAAGTACACAAAACAAAACTTTTAAATACTCGTGTTTGTGATGGTTACATTTTGTTTTGCCTACTCAGCCACCAGAAATAAACAAGTGCACTAGCACGTTTTAGGTGCTCTCAGAGTGTGCACTATTGGAGTGACCTAGAGCAACAGTAAACACACACGTGCTTGCACGTCCAATTTCAACGCCATCTAGCGTCTCATTGGGGCCAATCCTGTACGTACATCCTCACAGCCACAGACTCCACCAGCACTTACAAACGTACTGAGCCCAACTGATGATGATGCTTTTCCTCATGTACAACTTTATTTGTAGGCCAACAATTCTGCACAGCATCAGAATATTGTTTAGGAGGCCACGTACAATACCTTTCACTCTGAAAAACAAATTAAATAAAGCCTATTGCAATGTCTGTAGCCCTAGTGTGGAAGTATATACCATTTCACTCAGCACTGACAGTGTTAGGTCTCTCACCACCCTGTCACCTCTACAGGAGGGTCTTGACTTCATATTCCGGCAGACTCGAGCCCACCGGCCCTTCCTCCTGTACTGGGCTGCTGATGCCACTCACTCCCCCGTCTACGCCTCCAAACGCTTCTTGGGCAAGAGCCAGCGAGGCCGGTATAATCCTTTATCCTGCTTCACTGACTCCTTTTGATGTTGTATAGCATATCATTGCCACAAAGTCTGGCAGATATCAAATGCAGCCAGGCTTTGCGTCACTGTATACCTGAAGGGGGATTGAATTAGTTGCTGTGTGCTTGCAGGTATGGTGACGCGGTGATGGAGCTGGACGACAGTATTGGGCGGATGCTGTCGTGGCTGCAGACTCTGGGCGTCGAACAAAACACCTTTGTCTTCTTCACTTCAGACAACGGAGCTGCTGTTATGTCTGGCCCAAAAGAGAGTAAGTGCCGCACACACACAAGCATGCACACACATAAACACACACTTTTTTTGGTTATGAAATATCGGTTCTTTTACGCAGCCTTTGGTAAGTTACAGCAGTCTGACTTCTGTGGCTGTGTGTGTGTGTCTTTCTCTGTATGTGTGTGTGTGTGTGTGTGTGTGTGTGTGGACATTCACCCATGTGTTTTTTTTTGTGTGCTCGTCTGACTCCTCAGGTGGCAGCAACGGGCCGTTCCTCTGCGGGAAGGAGACCACCTTTGAAGGGGGCATGAGGGAGCCTGCTATTGCCTGGTGGCCTGGGCGCATCCCGCCGGGCACGGTGAGAATGCTCCCGTTGCTTTCCAAGCTTTTAATCAAGCCTCCTAAAGAAGGAGGATCACTCACTAAATCCCAAAGACCGCATCGCATTCAAGCTGGTCCTAGATAAGCCCACAGACTCTAGAGATGGCCGGGACAGATCCAGAGCCAGGGGGTTTTTTCTTCTAAGCGTTGTCGCCTGCGCCTGATGTTCTGCCTATCAACAGGTAGCAGGAGCTGAAATGTTCTGTGTATCTGTAAAGCTGCAGGCGCTGTACTGTCGAGCAGGTAGAGAGTAAAGGAATAATGATTTCACTAATCCTTTCTCTTGCGCTGTTGATTTTGTTTCAATTGTGCATCATTTACCGCTTTCCGTCTTCAGACTCGGGGCCCGCCGGTGTCATAAGCGGGTTATCGTTACTGTGTTCAACTTCTGTCAAGTGATTGAACTCCATAAACAGTTGAGCTAAACTGGTTGTTTGAGTGTGTGTGTGTGTGTGTGTGTGAGTGTGTGAGTGTGTGAGTGTGTGAGTGTGTGAGTGTGTGAGTGTGTGTGTGCTTTCTCGCTGTTTTAGGCTGGAGTTAGAAAGTCTCTCTCTCTTGCTCTCTCTCTCTCTCTCTCTATCTCTCTCTATCTCTCTATCTCACCGTCTCTCTCACACTTTCTCTCCTCCATAAGCATGTGCATGGAAAGACCACCCCTCCACCTCTCCCCCCAACTTACCCCCCCCCACCCCCCACCCCACCACACCCTGATCCTTTAAGCCTGTGCGTTCTGCAAATGACTTTTAATTGTATTAGGGGCAGCTGTGACACGGGGCTGTGACGCAGAGGGATTTGGTGGAGGAGCGAGCGGTGGCTGCAGTCTGCAGGCGGCAGTAAGCCTTGCCCCTGGCTCATCTCACAGGGGTGTGCTGGGGCCTGATAGCGCTGCAGAGTGGCGAGGGAGAGGGGGATTGGGAGCGTCTTAAGCGGCTAATCTGTTTGTGTGTTTGCTGAGGTTGGATTGAGCCGTAATGAGGACTTCAGTATCTGAATATGCCAGGCGCTCAGGATAAAGGAACGGGGAGGGGTGGGGGTGGGGGGTGGGGGGGTGCAAGGAAGGAAGCAAGGAAGAAGTGGCTGGTATGGAAAGGAGAGGAGGAGTGCAAGGGGAAGCTGGCACTGCCACACTGACAGAGATGTTGTTTTGTTTGCAGGTCTTTGCTGCACCTGTGCCACATTAGGCCTGACCAGTTCAGTGTGTGTGTGTGTGTGTGTGTGTGTGTGTGGTAAAGGCTTGACTGGGACAATGGGAGGCTAGATCTTCCCTGAAGCTCTCTGGGGTTGTGATGACAAAGCTGCTTTGTTGGAGCTACTGTACTCTCTGGCTTTATCTGTATCTGCTGCTTGGGAGGGAGGACAGCCGAGGCACAGCGGCTTGCCCCCCCCCCCTTTCTCTCTTATTTTGTACTGGGGCTGAAATCTCTGTTGATCTGCACATTGAAAAGTCCATAAGCTCTTTGAACAAAAATGCTGCACACAACAAACAGCCGTGCAAGCCTTGTGTTAAGAAAGGGCTTCCAGCAGGGTTACAGTACAGACACCACTCACATCTTTACAGTGTTGAGATGAGGAGATACTTTGCAGGTTGTGGTAGGAGGATCACTCCAGTGTATACCGCACAAAGTCGGCAAATACAAAATGTACTTTCATCGAAATGATTTGTTTTTACTTACGTTTAATTTCTTAAAATGTATATCTATGGATGTACGTAGTGTTTTCTCTGTTAGCTCGCTGGTTAAGACATCTGCTCAGCACACCATTAATTGTGTCCTTTTGAAGACACTGTAGTCATTGAGTCATTCACTCATGTTCAGGTGGGTGAAAGGAGGTGTATCGGAATGAAGGAGCATGGGTGGAGGGAAGCAGGTGCAGCTTCAGCATTCCCCCAGTGCCTGTGGGGGAGAGGGGCATGCCAAGGAGGAGTGGGGGACGAGGGGGGTGGAAAGAAGAGGAGGATTTGGCCCCCCAACATTGTAGAGCGTCACAATCCCTTTTGTTGTGTTTTATCAGGCAGCAGACACACAGGCAGAGTGGCTGAGACAGGGATAGAAGCACTGCCTCCTCAGATAACCAACATCACCACTCACAACACAGAGGAAGAAATACAGAGAGAGGGAGAGGGAGAGTGGGAGAGAGGGAGTTGGAAAGAGAGAGTGACATTAATAGAGAGTGATGAGGCGGACAAAAAGGAAGAAACAAAGGGTGAGGAGAGAATGAAGTTTCATGTAGACTTCAAAAGAGGGCAAAGCTAACAAAGAGGAAGGAAATGAAAGATGGCACCTCATGAGATAAATTCCTCTGTCGGACCACTTTTGAGTTTGGAAGTTTTACTTTTTTTTTGTAGTGCAAGTTAATACTAAGTAAATGTCAATTTTGGCTCTTCTTTTGTCCTCTATCTTTTTAATGCTTTGTGAATGCGTGCGTAGCTGTGTGTGTATTTGTGGATGAGGGGGTCGCAAGAAAGAGAGAAAGACCAAGTGAAGTGAAGTGTGTGTGTGTGTGTGTGTGTGTGTGGGTGTGTGTCTGTCTGTGTGTCTGTGTGTGTCTGTGTGTGTGTGTGTGTGTTTGAGTGAGAGTCTGGATGTGCAAATAGATCATGGAAGGCATAGCAGGGCTCTTTCAGGGGGTAGTTCTGTGGATGCAGAAGAAAAGGGAATTCATTTCAGTACTTAGGAGCGTGTGTGTGTGTGTGTGTGTGTGTGTGTGTGTGTGTGTGTGTGTGTGTGTGCTGGCTGCCGATAGGAGCAGAGCGGCACATGGCGGCGCAGCTGCAGAGGCCTGATAGTGCTATCTGATTGTGAGCGTGCCGTCTCCCTCTAAGGCTCGCTCAGGAGAGAATGGAACGGAAGATCAAGGATGACAGCGGAAAAATGGCATTTTATCTGAAAATAGTTCAAAGTTTATAAATAAAATAAAGCTTTTCACTGGGACTGGGAAAAGGAGATAAAACACCAGCTAGCTCCAGCTCCAGCCGCCTGCCTGCCCAGGCCTCGTCCTCTCCCTACTTCCTCTCCCCCTTTCTCCTCACTCCTTTTTTTTTTTCCAAACTCATTTAGAAAGGGAGGCGTTATGGAGGTTTTATAATAAACCTGGAAGCAGAGATTAGAGAGTAGTGCACCCTTCCTACATGTGTACACATATGGACACACACATGTGACCTCTCCATGACGATGCGTTGGCTTTCATACAGGAACATCCGCTGTGAAAGAGCCATCACGTGTTATTCCTGTGGTATTGAATAGTTCAGTCTTGATTTGGGAACTTGAGTAAATCGCCCCTGATGCCACAAACAAGATGCCAAGTCATTAAGAGACGGATGATGAAGGGGAGACACAGTAACGTCGCTCAGGGGCACGGGCAGAAGAACAACATACCTGTTAGCACTACCAAAAGTAAAGCTCAAAATGAAGCCGTGCCAGGTTTTGTCTCATATTTACACACAATGACTTAAAAGATAACAAAGTTCATTTGAAGTGCATTTAATGATGTGAATGTTTTCAGTGTGCGAGTTCAGTTTAAAGGAGAATTCCTGAATTTTTAAACCTGGCCTCTATATCCACAAAATTGCCTATTATACCGTAAAATAGGTCCAAAGACTTTCGGAATTGGTCCGGTAGATCGGCTCAGTCGGCAGTCGCGGAACAGGCTCAATGGCTGCAACGTAATCTGTAGGGGCAGATTAGGACAAAGTACGTCCACTAAAAGTGCTTGATTTTGCCACTGACAGGCTGAGATTGTTATTCGTGTGTCTGACAAGTGTCTGACAACATTACTGAAAGGATCGCTACAGAAATAGACCTTTTTTAACCAGAAAACTAAAGTCTAGCTCAAGGAGAATTCCCATTCTGAAATGGACGGTGGACAAAGGTAGTCTATAGCGAGAGGGTTCACTTGTTGCAGGAAGAGGACGGTAGAAACCTGACAAAGGTATTCTATGAAAGCTGCGCAAAGTCTTCCTCAACATTTTGTTGGCACAGTTCGGAAATGCGCAAAAACGAACCATTGTTGTTGTTTTTTATCTTTGGGAAAAACAAATACTCTAAACTACGCTTTCTATACTCCAACACATGTCTCCAACGCTGATTTATGTTTCCACCATCCTCTTCCTGCAACAAGTCAACCCTCTTGCTTTCATAGACCACCTTTGTTTTCTGGTTAAAAAAAGGTCTATTTCTGTAGCGATCCTTTCAGTAATGTTGTCAGACACTTGTCAGACACACGAATAACAATCTGAGCCTGTCAGTGGCAAAATCAAGCACTTTTAGTGGACGTACTTTGACTGCACGCCTATGCCCCAACAGATTACGTTGCAGCCATTGAGCCCGTTTTGCGACTGCCGACTGAGCCAATCTACCGGAGCAATTCCGAAACTCTTTGGACCTATTTTGCGGTATAATAGGCGATTTTGTGGATATAGAGGCCAGGTTTAAAAATCCTGGAATTGTCCTTTAATACCCAAGTACCATATTTAGGTGGTGCGTTTGTGAATCTGCCTGGACATGTTGCTGTGCTTTCAGCTGCACTCTCTGTTCCTCTGATCGCTCCATTCTCCAAGGCTGATCTTCAGGAGATCTTAACCTCCATACTTTGTGAAAGTGCTGCTTTTCAAACACTGTTAAGTATTGCAATGCAAATGTTAAAAACCTGATGGCAGTTTGTGTCTTCTATCTCTTTGTCCTCATGCAGGTGAGCCCCCAGCTGGCCAGTGTGATGGACCTGTACACCACTAGTCTGGCCCTGGCCGGCCTCAGGCCTCCTGACGACCGAGCCCTGGACGGACTGGACCTGACACCTGTCCTGCTGAACCATACACACACACTCCACAACACTTGGCTCATAGACAGGTGAGAGCGCATACTAGATTTTGGTGGTGAGATAGAGGCCGTGGTCAGATAGATCGGTTGTGGCTGGACCGATCTTCATTAAGGAGAGGATCAGGGAGTAGCAGCGATGTGAGGTTGCCCTTTTTTCTTGCTTTTTATGTTCCTGGTCACATCCCTGAGTTGGAGAGGTGGGTCCCATTGATCATGTAAGAGAATAAACTAAGGCAGACTTGTTTTTGAGTGAATAAGGTGGATTAGAAAGGTCTGATGTTTTAGAGGAGTTTGAGGAAGCAGGAAAGGTTACGATCCTTCATTGGATGGGTAGGAACCAATGTTGGAGCGTGGACATTAAGTTAAAATGTAGGTAATAATTAGACTCCAGAACACTGGATGGGATTGTTTTTTATTGTTTTTGGCCTGGACAGGACAGCAAAAATCTACTTTTTTCAAACCAGTAGTGTCCAATTTGACGCAAACCAACCTGGAAAAAAAAAAATCGGAGCATTTCTCCCTCTCTCTCTCTCTCTCTCCCTCTACAGGCCCATCTTCTATTACCGTGGGAACGAGATGATGGCTGTGAGGCTTGGACCATACAAGGCACACTATTGGACCTGGAGCAACTCGTGGGAGGAGTTTAACAAGGTTAGACTTCCCTTTTACCACAGAGATTTTTTTTCCCCCTTTTCCTTGGTTCTTCATTTGCGCTGCCCTACCCTGCCTCCTTTGTCTCTCCTAATCTTCCTCAAACACACACAAACACTTTCCACTGTTGGTGTTATCGTGAAAACGGCTCATCAGTTGACTGCCGTGTACATCAGTGAGTAATGAATATGAATGAAGAGACCACTCCAGCGAACCTCCGTCGTTTATCAACCAGTTGACTCGCTCTAACGCCAATGGACACGTCGTTCTGCCTCCTCTGGCATTCCCCACTGTATCCTCGTTCGTTTTGGCATCGTGGAGCTGAAAAGAAAGAAAGGCAGGTGCAAGCGGTACGGTTTAAGCTCCACCCCAGGCCGTAATTATATCAACCCAGCGCTGATTGATGTATCAGGAGAAATGTGGAAGCTTACACTTTAGGAGTAGCGTGGCGATCGGGGATCCAGCGTGTGCTGCTGTTCTGATCCCTGAGGGGAGGAAGTAGGTCATTTTCTCACTCCTCTATCTTCTCTCTGCTAGCCTCTCTCCTCCCTCTATGGCTCTGCGTTTCCCGCGCTGCAGTTTGTTTTATGCCCCATCGGTCGCTTAAATTGCTCTCTCCTTCAGGGCTGCTGAATCAATAGCGGCCTCCTTTATCAGCTCATGTGAACTGGAGTGGAACTTCACAAATAATGGCGTCTGATTGCCTGTGAGTTGCCTATCGATTGGTGTGTGTGTGTGTGCGTGTGTGTGTGTGTTATGGCGTGGCTGTTGAGCTCCTACAGTAGAAACGAAAGTTAAATCCCCAGTCTATTTCTTTATCATGTCATTATGGTTGAATCCTCAACTTGCTCATCTCATGTAACTCAAAATACAGTTTTTTCTTTTCTTCTCTGAAGTTCAAAAGCAATAAAAAATGTAAAGAAAAAACAAAAGCCTGACAACTTTAAAGTAGCCTAAACCTCACAGTGAGCTGCCACATACAGCCATGCCTTGTATCAAGAGCTTTGTCAATCACTGTGAGAGAGGAAATGTGTTTCAAGGTCAGTGTTTTGACCTTCTGTGGCAGGAGGAGCCTTTTCATTTCATTTTGATTAAGGATGCCTTCATTGTTGTACTGTTTCATCAGCCTATGACTTTACCCTGATCCTAAAACCACCTCCCAACAAGGTACCAAGGTAAGATCAAGCACCTTTTCAAACAAGAGTCGTGTTTTCTTGCTTGCCCTTCAGTTTCGGGAATACTTAGAGATAATTTTGTTTTCTCGGCCCAAGGTGAAAAATAAACAAGGGAATATGTGTGTCTGTGAAGAAGAATGAAATTACAGGTTAATAGCTGGGAGAAGCTCCGTCCTGGCAGTGTTCATGTGGTTCAGCCATGGGGAAAATGAGAAATTTTACAGGCTTAAATGGCTTTCATCAAACTCTCTTGAGGCAGTGTAGTGATGTTAATATTGCGAAATAGATTTTGTTGTGACTGTGGCTTCTTTGTGTCTGAAACGTTGAGTAACCTATGCATTTAGCAGCCCTATGAAAGCTGTAATAGCTTGTTTTTCTATTTACTGTTGTTCAAACAAATTGAATACCTCGAGGTGAATGGAAACAGATAAAGGGCAGAAACAAATGAGTCCTACTGGATCTTTTATTTCTTGGTATTAATGCTGCAGAGAGTGAGAAGAGTTGAGAGAGAGTGACGTGTGCCATTGGTCACGAGCCAAATATGAATTCACGACATTGATGCATCCCACTGAGAGCCCACTGACTTCATAGCAAAGACAGATATGTTGGCTACAGTGGTGTGCAGCACATACAGACACCCTGGAACTGATCAACGTCCAAATGGGCCCAATTGCAATGTAAACACGTCTGTATAATGTGTTATTTTGTGCCCTGCATTTACAGAAAATAGAGTATATGTACTAGTAATATTATTCCCCTTCAGAAATTATGCTAGGAGAATATTATTCTTTTGTCTAGATAAAAATTGGTACCAAATATTTCCTTTTCCAAATCCACCACACCACCTCTGGCTGCCTCTGCACCTTATCTTGTAATGGGGATTCCTCTGCTCCATTTTGAAAGCAGCCTAGTTGTATCTATAGCATTAATGTCTGGGGAGATATGGGGGAGTTCTTGCTGTTATGTCTTGGGTACAAGAGACAGAGTCAGGGAGATACACACAGCGGGCCTTTCTTGCTCCTCCTCTGGGATGAGGTTTTTTGCATTTCTAAGACTTGGCTTCAAAAGACAGTATGGGCAAGTCTGGATCATAGGAGACTGCAGAGAGACTGGGGGGGGAGGGATGGAGGGAGCAAGGGGGGTAAGAGAGAGAGAGATATCCCTTTCTCTCTCTACCTCGCTCCTCTCTGTCTCTGCACCTCCCTTTCCCTATAAATATATGGAGGTGCTCCGTTGAGCGGTCCCAGAGGGGGGTAGGAACAGTGCCTTACAGTTGAATGCTTTCTCAATATTAGTTGTGCTCATCAAAAGGTGTGGTGTGTGTGTGTGTGTGTGAGGGGGGCGAGGTGGCAAATCTCCAAGGGGGTTCTGGAGGAGTGAGTGTGACTCAATCAGCCTGTGATCACTGCCAGGCCGCTATCACAGCCTGAGAATGGAGGCACGGAGCAGGAGAGGAGGCAGCGAGGAAGAAAGCCCGCTATGTTGAGGGTGACTTGAACCCCTTCATGATGTGCAATAAATACACACTGGCATGGAAGACAATATACATACAGGCCATAGTACCATTCAGCTCAGAGTAAACTCACATTCTCTGTTTTACATGCCAACTTTTAGGTTCTCTTTTATATCCTCTTTTTATTCTTTTTTTTAATCTCTTTCTGTATTTATTTTCTAATGTATTCCATGCTCTATGGAAAGCTCTTTGAATGGCCTCGTGTATGAAATGTGTTATATAAATAAACGTGCCTTGCCTTGCATCAGTTGGTCTCAGCCAATATCTAAAGATCCAAATCACTTCAATTCAGTTCAATTCAGTTTTTTTTTACTCATACAAAATAAACCACTGAGAGCAAAGCACCATTTTGCACCAACGTTCAACAGTCAGTCCGACAGCGGCCTCAATAGACCAGCACGCAGCAGCATGCATCTCTTGTCACACAGAGATGTTGCGCGACTCCACTGGCAACAACATCTAGCACTACTGCAATTACTCTCTCCACCTACACATCAAAAAAGTGAAGTTAGCTTGGATAACAATTTATTTTAACAAGGAAAATCACATTGATGAATATATTTGTGATTTTTGATAGAGGAAGAACAATTTACAACCACTGGTTTTAATATTTGAGAAGATGTTTGGACACATGTATGGACACATTCAAATTTCAATAGCTTGTTTCCCATATGAACTGGAGATCACATAAGAAAAGTGAAAAAAAGTGGTTTTCTTCCAGTAATCACAAATATATCCATGTTCCAAATAATTTCTCTTGAATATGAAGTATCAACTAAGAAAAAAAAAGTATAATAAATAAATTTGATAAATGATGAAAACAAACAGGTCTTGGTCGTGGACTCAGACTTTTGGACCAGAGTATCAGAGGGTAGAATTCTCTTTCCGATGGCCTCACTATATTCTCTACTGTCCTCTATTCTGTGGTGTGGCCGTTACAGTAACAGTGTGTGTGTGCGCTTACGTGCGACTATGTGTGTGTTTTCTTTCAGGGTATCAACTTCTGTCCGGGCCAAGAGGTACCGGGCGTGACCACTCACATCCAGAAAGAACACACATTGCAGCCAATCATTTTCCACCTGGGGCGGGACCCCGGGGAAAAATACCCCATCAGGTCAGTCCCCTGAAACAATTAACTCTCCTTGCAGCTGATTTCCAGGAGAGAGAGAGGATGGGGGAACAGAGGACAGGAGAAGAGAGGTCAGAAAATGAAGAAAGGGAGAAGAGAGAGAGAGAGGGGGTGAAAGTGTATTGAGATCAATGCTGATTCAGTGGTGTGAAAGAGAAGGCAGCTGATTGATCTGCTCAGCCGGAGCACGCCCGATTAAACCCTCCTCTTTGTGATTGCAAACAGCTCTTTTAAAGATCGCTATCTGGCCCCTCCGCTGCATCGCTGCAAGTTAAAATTGCAAGCTAAATTGTTCAGGTCTAAATTGAGAGTGAGTGCTGTTTAATGGAGTTTTGTGTGTCTCTGCTTGAGCTCGGAGGAGAGTTAAGAACCGCCGAGGGGAGAGAGTGAAGCCAGAGGACAGTCAAGGCTAAACTAAGAGCATGACTCGATAAGAGTCTAACGGTAGACAAGCATCTCCCTTTACTGCGTGATATCGCTGGGGGATATTTATATTATCTTTAAAAAAAAAAAAAAAAAAAGGTGTGGGAAGTGAAAGCTGGATAGATTGATTTACTGTTGAGCCCGACACCAACATTCAGATAAATACTACCAAGAGTTATACACACGTTCTATCAGATGACCTCCATCACGATGACATCATTTGACGAGGGGATATCGTATTGTGCACTGTCTTGACTAACCCCTCGTCCATGTTTCCATTTGGGGTCCCTTCTACCTTTAGGCTCCTAGACTGACCTTTCCTTCCTGCCTCCTGCAGCTCTGCCTCTCTCTCTCTCTTTTCACTCTGGCCTCATCTCCTCTTCACCTGCTCCTCAAACCCCTTTCACTCCCGAGATGAGATTGGATGATGAAACATTTATGTTGTTTTTCAGCGGCCCACCTTTTAGCCTTGCTATTCAATTGGAAGAATAAAAAAAAAAAGGAAAACCAATCAATAGGCATTGTGCAAGGTGTTGTGTTGAATGCTAGACTGTACACACACACACATAGACAAAAATACACAATATATTTTCATATTTGTGGGTAGGGTTCATTGGGTTTGGCTACAAGGTCACGATACTCCTCAGGAGCGCTGCATCCCTGCTGCAATCTCATTTTCTCTCTCTAATCTGAACTGTTAATTCTCCTTTCTCGCTAAATGTACGTCTTACTTTTCCCTCGTTACTTTTCTCTCTCTCCGCCTTCTGCTATGTGACTCAGTTCAGTACTCAGCTGCTGTCCCTTGGCATCCACTGGGACCATTCTCCTCCATCCTAGTTGTGTGTGTGTGTGTGTGTGTGTGTTTTGGCCGTGTGCTCCTCGGTCCCCCAGCTGGACTGGCTGCCTGGCCATCATTAATCTCTGTCTGCACCTAAAGAGCCACTTAAGATGATGTAGGGCCTGTCTGCACACATACCTTCACTACTGTCGCAGGCTGTGATACAGCAAAGAGCACACACATACACCATCCCAGTCACCCAGTAGCACAGTGGAGATTGTCACATGTGCTCTGGGAGATAATATGGAGATAATATGGGAATAAACATCATTTTTACTTACGACAAATTAGCTACCTGTTATTTATAACTACTGCCACCGTCTTAAATTGCTGTGATGATGGCTTTGGAGGATTTCTCTCCTGTATCGGTGGTCCATCAGACCAGCCCCAGGTCTGCATGTGCCTCACTGGGGTACTCAGTGGGTTTTTGGATACCCAGTGGATTTTGCCAAAGCTTATTTCCTTGCACTTTCGCCTTCAGTGCCCTAGGTAAACTGAAGTTATCACAGCCCCAGACCCACCTCCTCGCCACCTACCTCGTCTCTCCTACCCAAAGCCACCCAGGGTTGAGCCCCAGCCTTAACATAGCAGGCTGTCCTCCACAGTCTGGCCTCATCTGCTGCCTGCCTGCCTGCCACCAAGCGCCTCCGTCCCCAATCAATAGTCCTCACTGAACTGCTCAATTTCCACTGGGGTGGAGAAGATGGTAGGGGGGAGGGGAGGGGAGGGGGCACGACAGATGTATTTGATTGTCTCCTCAATTCCCCCACCTTCTGCTGGTGTGTGTGTGTGTGTGTGTGTGTGTGTGTGTGTGTGTGTTATGAATCAGTAATCAGAGTGGTGACACACCTGAGCAATGCCCCCTTCCCCCCTGGGTGTCATACATTATAAATCAAAAGGCTCCATTTGCATGCAGCCTGGTTATTATTCCTCCAGTAAGCTGTGAGGTTATAATCATCATAACGAGCTGTGCTGACTGTGGGCTTTTCATTATTTGTTTGGAGAGGGGGCATACATGAATGATATTATTAGTTTTTGATTTACAGGTCTAGACAGAACAATAAGAAAGTTGACGTTGTTACACAAGTTGTCTCCGTTCGTCGTCTCGCATGGATTCATTGAATACGTCTTGTTCTATGATGAATCTTCCCCACATTTACTTGTATGAAGTTGCTTCATCACTTATCAGAAAATGAATCGCAACAATCAATAGTGGACACACAGATAGGAAGGGAATGAAATGTCCCCTCTTGCTGATCAAGATATTGTCTTCCCAGGAAGCAGAATTCACGATTTCAGATAGCTGGAGCAATTTAATCTGAAACTCAGTTTTTCATTTGAGGAAAGTAATCCAGTTCCTCTTTATCGGCTATAGGATCACAATACTTGGGTAGTTAGCTTATGACAAATGTGGCACACGAGGAGATAATTTTGGCCAGCGCTCCACCAGCCCGGTGATTGTAGGGCAGACTGAAGACTGAGAATATAGGAGGGAAGGAGCAGGTGCTGCCTCTTGGAGGAAGCCCTGCTTCCCTGTGGGAGATCTAGGGGGAGGGGAGGTGTGAGCTGGACAGGGCCTGGGGTTATTACTCTAATTGACACTTCACCTCACACACACGCACATGCTCCCCAGGGGCCAATCAGAGGGCTGGGTTTGGGAAGAGGGCGGGAGTGGAGGGAGGATAGAAGGCTGGCACAGGTGCTGCTGGCGAGTGTATCAGGGGTGTAATTGCACTGCTGATATTTGTCTATCCGTGTGTCACGCCACCAGACGCCCACTCTCCCAACACACACACACACACACACACACACACACAGCCCATTAACCCTACAGGTCCTATTGAGAGTAGCGTTCCTTTGAAAGCCTTCAGGGCCTCTGTGTTTTACACACTGAATATAATAATGCACAGAGGTGCTCGGGCTCACTGGTGTCCAACAACAGTAATTGAGAGACGGGAGGGGAGAGGGGTTACATAGTCCATCCTGCTGAATGTGCTTTCCCAAAGGGGGTCAGAATGGAGTGTGTGTGTGTGTGTGTGTGTTTTTGTTGTTAAAAGCCATGTCCTCAGTCCGATATAATAAGTTAAGCGTGGAAGCTACAGTAGCGTCTCCATGGTGTTATTAATGTGTACGATGCATTCACTGCCTTCACAACAACACACACACACACACACACCACCTTTCAGCTGTTATATTTATTGGTGTCTGTGTGTTTCTACTTGTATGTATGTATGTGTGGGCGGCTGTCTGCGTATTGTACGTTTGCAGCGTTTTAACTAAGGAGTACCAGGATGCACTGAGCAGGATCTCTCCAGTGGTGGAGCAGCATAAGCAGACCCTGGTGCCGGGCGTCCCCCAGCTCAACATGTGTGACTTGGCTGTCATGGTGAGATTCGTACAACAGAAATCATCATATGTTTCATTTTAATTTCACGCTACATCAGGTGGTACATTGTGTGACCCCTGGCGTTGTGTCTGTCTATGTTAGATTTACAAAGCAGATCGTGTTTGTAATGTAAACAGGCTTCGTCTGACATCAAGGCTAGCTCTTGCCCACTACCTCTGAAGGCATGGACCGAAGCTACACTACATTTGAGGCCAGAGTCAGTCAATTTACACAACAGATGTATTTCTAAAGGAAATAATTAGGGGACAACGATAAAGCCTTTGTTACTGAATTGATAAAGCTCTCTGTGTTGAGAAGCCTTTCTCATTTCCTGTCTGCTATCAGTCTGCGAAGAGCCCAAGGACCATTATTGTTCTGCTCCAGGAGATTCTGCCCTTTATTCTCTTATTTGTTTACCACTGTTATTTACCCGCTCCGTATTTGCAGAATATATTCTAATGTTTGAGGGAAATCAGGCGTCATCATCTCAATCTGTACCTTTTTCTCCCCGCGATTGTTTATCTGTTTTAGGCTTTTGCATGGAAATTACTTTTTGGCATTTACAAAGCAGCTGAATTGAGCTGCGGCTTTGTTTCCTTAAGGCCCACTCTAAGCATGAAGACTCTGAATTACACTGCTGTAGTCTGGGTCATTCATATAACAGCCCTGCCCCCTTGTGGTGAATAGAGGAAACACCATTCCAGTAGGGGTTAGATCAGTGTTGTGTCCTTTTCCTGTGTAGTGTCTTGACCTGTGTAATGAGGGTCTTGTACCATTAGGTGGTTGTTGTGTCCTGTTTGGTGTCCCTGTGTGTCCTGCCCTGTCTATTTCTGTGCCTTCCCCTGTGTACTGAGTGTCCTGTACCATTGTGACAAATAGGTTAATCCTAACAGGACAATAACAGACCATATTTGGTAAGTAAGTATGCATGTGCTTACTGTGGTTCTCACTCTCTCCATCAGAATTGGGCCCCTGCAGGCTGTGAGAAGTTAGGAAAGTGCCTCAAAGCTCCCAAGTCTGAGCCCTGGAAGTGTGACTGGCCACACTGAGTGCAGGTTTCCTGAGCCAGAGAAGAGGATGAGGAAGCAATAAGTGAAGTTGTGCCTTGCTGCAGATCAACAGCCGACCCAGTAATGTTGAAGAATGTAGATTGTTTTGAGTATTGAAGCAAAATACATGATGTTTTGGATAACATTGAGTATTAAACAGAATTGTATGGTTACTTTTTTCATTCTACTTTATTGCTAAAGTGGTATGGCTGAGGTATTTCCAAAACAGTTTCTATGCACTTGTACAGCAGGCATACTGCATCAGGAGTCACTGACTCATTTGTTATTATAAGAAGGAATCATTTTTTTCTATTTTGCTGCAAATAATTATGTGTTTCCTAATAAAAATGAACTTTTTATATAACATTTTGATTGTTTTTGGTATTGGTGGTAAATGAATGAATATCCAGTACTGTCCAAAAGTCTTAGGCAGATGTAAAAAAAATAAGTAAAGCAAAGCTGCTTTCAAAAATAATGAGATGAAAAGTTTCTAAATATAAAAAAAAATACTATAAAGAGCAGTAATTCATAAATACATTATACACACATACACAGATGTTATTAACGATAATGGTTACATTGAAATATGTATACCAATATGGCTATGTATACCAAACTTCTCTGTAGTTATCTGTAGTAGTAGCTTATCTGGTATAGCTAAAAAAAAATATACATTTTACACATTAAACCTCATAGGCAACATATCATTCCACAAAGAAATTGGAGCTAAAACAACAACAACAATGTTTTGCTGTCCAAATGTTTATAGACCTCACTGCTTAATGTTTCATTGCATGAGAACATTTACTTGTACATGGACACAGAATGTATTCAGTGAAAGTTGAGTGAAAGTAACTTACATCTTTACTTTCAGTCCAGCAGGCTATTAGCAAGGTGCCACTTGAGCTGAAAATGCAACTCAACTAAGTACATTCTTCAGCACTGTGCTGTTGTGTATCTGTATTTCTGGTATTCATGGTTTATGTTTTATAATCTCTTGCTTTTTTTCAGTCATGCCAAGCAGTTGGGTGTGTGAAAGTACTGCAAACGTTCAAAGTTCGTCATTTCCTGCACTTGATTCAGGAAACAGAGGAAAATAGTGAGCTGTTCTTTTGCAAATAGCAGCGACATGTCGGAGGATCGTGATAAAGCCTCAACCATAGAGGTTGACACTGCCTTTCTCAGATCCAGAAGGGGCATCCTGAAACTAGCAGAGATGGTGAGACATTTACACATTAATAAAGGTTTTATAAGATTGAACAGCTTCCAGTTTGAACACAGTAACCACATTGTAAAAGCCAAGACACATTTGCAATGTCTTGAACACTAGTGCCTATAAAGGGAACATGGTCCTATATCAATGTGATGTACTAGTGAAACAATTATTGTTTTTGTGCCTTTGCTAGATTAGCCAAGGAATTGATTTGCTGAGAGCATTTTAGAGCACATAGCAAAGGAGATAAAGTATAAATTGTTTGGTAAATGACGTGAAGTGGTGATGCAGGAACCTCACTAGCGGATGACCAGTTCCTCTTAATGTACGAAGACAGAATTGAGTAATGCAAAGTGTTCTGCTGTATGAGGGCAAGTCAAGCAGCCAATCCCTGTCTGGAGTCTGTTTTAGTCACTACAGACCGCTGCTCTCTGCTGGACGTTTGATGAAAGGTTACAAACACCCATATGCATGTTTTACAATTTGTGTTTTATTGGAGTGGAAAAGACTGACTGGATGATGTATCTAACTGTATATATTTTTCTGCTTCAGGTGACTCTGCTTGTGGCATTTGTGTGTTTCACTGCAGCATCCAGGCCGAAGTACTTTGCAGCCACAAGCTTGGAGTTTGTGATCACTTTTCTTCTGCTGTTGCTGTACATGCTCAAACTGAACAAGAGGCTAACTTTCTTCTTCTGGCCTCTCATTGTGGGTGATGTTTTATAGCACAGCACTGGTAACAGTATCGTACAACAGTTAGCAATCCTTGTAACAAAAGAATACTTGACATGCAGGTTGTTTTAATAATGACAAATGGGTCAGAATATCACCTTTCCCTTATTGTGCTATGTTATTATCACGACTGCTATTGAGTTGGAGTTGGAACAATAAAATCTCTGCAAATGTCCAAAAATGAAACTTTTAACGAACGTTTTTCTCTGTTTTCCTTGTCTAGTCTCTAATGTTTATTTTCTTCTGTTCTTCTTTTCTCTTCTCTTCTATATTTTTTTCTTCAGGATGTTTTAAATTCAGTGTTTGCAGCAGCCTTCTTGATTGTCTTGGGTCTGATTGCTTTGTCTACCTACACTGTCAAGGGCACACTGGTCGGAGGGGTGAGATCATATTTGACAATCACTGACAATAAAACATAGTTTTCAAGGATTGTTCTTGTCTGTACAAAGGGTACATGCCACTGCACTACAAGTCCCCATGTAAATATAGCATTTGCAAGTCTACACACACACACACACACACACAAATGTTGACCTGTAGTCTAATTAATTTATTTTGAGATCTATTCTCTATTTCCAGGTAGTGGATTTGACGTCAGCAGGGCTGTTTTGTGTGGACAGCTACTTACTTTTCAAGAACATCACATTCAACAAGCCTCGAAATGAATCAAGAACTGAGGAAACTAAATGAAAGAAAGAAAAGTTCAGTGAGCATTGGCTTGTTTCTCGCTTATATGCATGTGCCCTGAAATTTAGAATAATTGAACTTATTGTGAGGCTATAATATGTTTCAAAGTTTGCACAATTTCTGTATATATTTTAGATTCCCAATCTGAATTTATCTCTTTTTTTCTGAAGATATTGAAGATATATTTACAGATGTTATCAATGTGGAGTTCACTTTGACGATGAAACCTATTGTATGGGGGAAAGTGAACAATAAAGGTTTCCACTGCCTCAATGTGTTCTGTGCAGCTGGGGGCATCGCGTTTCACATCTGGAGAATGCAGATGTTGCGCTTTGTGGAGCTTCGTTTCCGCGCTGTCACTGTTTCCGTTTCCACTTCCACGAAGCCACACACTGTCCCACAACTTCACTTCAGTCTGTTATTTTACGTGGGCGAAAGCTGTCTGGATTTGAAAAGAGTTTATTATTTTTTCACGATAATGGGGGACATCGAGGCTCCCAATTCGACTCAACCGCGCCAGAGTGTCCTCCTCGCTATTCTCCCGACCAAAGAGTTCGCCTCCTCAAGGAAAGGAATGCTGCTTATCGCTGAAGTGGTAAGAAGTGACCTGAAGAATAACTTTTTAATAGTTTAAATACCAGTTACTGTACCGTTGTTTCGCCTGCACCCACCGAGGCTTGAGTGCGTGAAAAGTCAAATCGCGCCATCACGCGCGTTTTGGATACGATTAGCTTTAGTTTTAGCTACTTAAGAGACACCTATTAAAGCTATGTACTATAATACAAAGTGCAAATTTACTTCAGTAGATCGTACAACTGCTAACTATATTGCTCTTTTCAATATAGCTCAGTCAATGTGTCCATCACAAGGTTTTCATTAGTCAAGGGAGGAGCATTTGGTGTACTACTACAACAATGAGGTACTCCTGAAACTTGTAAACTTCGAGATTGAAATATACACTACTCTGAAAAGGCGTGCTATCTCACCAGCCTGTTTTGTTCAGTCTCGTCTAGGTCTTTATGAAAGTCATACCTGTCTTGTCAGAGATTAATAACGGTCTGTGGTTCTCTGAGTGTCTATTGGCGTCTAATCGAATAAAACAGCCACAGCGTCAAAGAAAACAGAGAAAGTGTTTTATTGACTGCTTTCCGAGTGAATTTATTTCAGTCAGGAAATGAAAGCGGGGTGGGTGCGAGCATCGAAGGGTCCTCATTAAACAATTGTGCCGAGTCAGCCTTCTTTTTAAAAATAAACTCACTTGCAAAAAAACACAGTGACTTCTACAGCAAAAGTATCTGGAATAGGGGGACTGCACAAACTGTTATAATGTATAATAACCTCACAGTGCTGTCATGTGACATTCAGCTCAGTTATCTCCTCCACACTGCTGCTATAATATCTAGCCTCAGGCCCAGTCCTCTGTGTCTGTAAGTGCAGGGCTTGGTGGCCCCCTGACCCCGAAGTAGACTGGAACAATACAGCCTCTCTGCTCCCATTCACAGTCTGATCCTCATCCCTCTGGTTGTCACAGCTAAAACTTGGACTCTTCTATGGGCTGACAGACAGTAGATAACAATGGGAAAACTTATGGAATCAGTGCTCTGTTTGTGTGTGTGTGTATTAGGGTTGCATGTAAAAGGATGTAACAATATCCAAATCTTAAAGAGTATGAGTGCAAAGGAGATGTTGTTACTTTAGTAAATTAGCTGACTGGCTTTCCACTTTCTGCGTATAGCCTGCTGTTGTACCGATGAATGCTCCAACCACTCAAAATGTGATGACAAGATGTTTAGTATAGTTCATCTTCATGGTATTGTGATACTGTCACATGTAAGTACACTTCTGCTTCTGGTATTGTACCCGTTCCGGTGTGTGGGTTTGTGGATGTCTGTGTATAACTACAACCTCCGTATCCATGTGATGTGGTGGCATGAAGTAACCTAGTTTTATTGTCTTTTTTTTTATATACAATACAAAGCTTACCGGCTGTGTTATATCAGCACGCCCACAGTCAGTGAAGAGGAGCCATTACATGCAAGGCTTTCAGCAAAAACAACTTGTAGCCTTACCATTCTTGTTAGTATTAGTCAGACATATATCCTGCTGTGTGTGCATTATTATACACACTGCGTCAGACCACCCTGTTTTTCTCGTTAGGTTTTTCAGTCTCAGCCATTCCAAGAGGCCTGATAAGGAATGGGAGTGTATGGTTAAGATGCTGCTAAACGAAAGGACCTGACAGTATTTGAAATATTCTCAAAACATGTTAAGACATTCATGTATGGCACATGGTACAGTGCAATGTGTGTAACATATGCCTCCACCAGTCGCTGGAAACTAAGAATGAATGGTTGTTAAAGTTCATAGGTCTTGGTTAGTGTGTTTTTTTTCTGGGTCCAGTATGTAGGATCTTTATCGGTAAAGTGTTAAATTTGACTCATGTTAGGGATTGAGTTTTCTGAGAGTAGGACGATGGAAAGCATGCTCTCTCTTTCATATCTGATCTTACAGATATCTGATCCTACAGTTTGTCCTGACTTCAGAGTTTACAAACAGCACATACATACACCATAGACCTGGAAGCAGGTTAAAACTGCTGTAACATGCAACAGCGTAGTCTCACTCTGTCCCGAGCCATAAAAAAGTAGAAAAATAATTTGGTTTATCGATTTTGTCGATTTGGTTTTATCGACAAATGAGCAATAGTGGTAAGTTATTTAGTTCATAGACAATGTTGCTACATCATGTCATCGTATGAGTGCTGTGCTCTCATGGTTAATCCTGACATCCTGGGTTCTATTCTTCAGAAGCAAACACACCCGAGGAGCGACCAAGAACCTCCGAAAAAAAAAAGAAAAGTTCTACAATGTAGCTAAAGGTGTTGTAGATCCCTTATAGGATGCTCAGTAGCAGTGGTTTTATGTAAAGTACGCCAGTGGCTGTGGGAACAGCAGCTGCAGCAGTATGGGTTCAGTCAGGGGGAGTTCCTACCCTCAGGCCAGCATTCTCTCTGTCTGTAATTTTGATGGCTGGCTGAAACAACGACAAGATGGCCGGGCCTGTTTAAGACTACACTGTCTGAACTTGCTTCCACTGACACTCGTGTGTCCAGCACTTCCACCACAAAGCATCAAGGCAAGGCAAGGCAGGCTGAGTCAACTGGTGTTACAACCAATGGGGAAAAGGGTTTCATTACTCACATATGGTTTCTGACACTTAGTGACTGTAATGGCATTGCTTCATTATATGTACATCTTTGTGTTTATGTGTGTTTGCACGAGTGTGTGATGTTAGATGTGTATTTGTGTGAGAGAAAGAGAGAGAGAGAGAGAGAGAGGGCGAGAGAGAGTCAGTGTAACAGTATACAAGCCTGTGTGTATGAACCTTGTCTTGTAACAGCTGTATCTCCTTACAGCTTGATACAGGAAGTGGGCCTGTGTGAATCACAACTTTGGGGCAGTGTAACTTTTTCTTAAAGGGAGAGTTTTTCTATTTAACCACCAAGACGAAACGGAGACTGTGCGCTTTACACCTTGTCAGAAGCTTTTGTCTTAAACATTGTAAACATTATCTTTGACTCTCTTTTTTTTTTCTTTTTAGGCCCTGTCCTTCATATCATTTGTGTGTTTCGTGGCGTCCACAGCGGCGGCCTTCGTGACAGCACCCCTCCTGGAGTTCTTGGCTGCCCTCTTCTTGCTGTTTGCTTACTCCACCAAATTCAATGAGCGATTCAAAGGATTCTACTGGCCTCTTATGGTGATAGCACATTTGAAGTAAAATGTCAAAACCTTCCCTTGGATATGCATGCTGACAAGATCAACTAACAAAGAAAACAAGTCTTAAATAAATTCCCTACACCTGCAAAAAAACAACTTATGTACATTATGGCATTTTCAATGAGTAATTGTGTTGCTTTCTTCTCTTACAGGATTTCCTGAGATGTGTGAGTGCCTCCATCATCTTTTTTATCATCTCCATAATTGCAGTGTCCAAGTACGTGGATGGTTCCTCCAAGGCTGCTGGGGTAAACTTGACTTTTGAATTATCTCATCAGTCATGATTGAAAGTATGTGAACCCTTTGTGCAATAGTGTAAGGTTAAGCATGGTGGTGGGCTGTTTTTCTTCCTCTGGACCTGGATGGCTCAACATCATTAAGGGAACCATGATTTCTGAGTGATACCAGAGAATTCATGAACAGAACGTCAGGCCGTCAGTCCGAGAGATAAAGCTGGGCCGAAAATGGCTGTTCACCAAGACAGTGATCCTAAAGTATTCTAGCAAATCTACCGAAGAATGGCTCAAGAAGAAGAAGTTTAGTGTTTTGGACAGATCAAGTCAAAGTCCTGACCTAAATCCAATTGAGATGCTGTGGCATGTGAGACGCCCTCACAGAGTCGGCAGAGTTCTGTAAGGAGGAGTGGGTGAAAATCCCTCAGGGAAGATACCCGAGACTGATCAGTGGCTATGGGAGATGTTTACTCCAAGTCATTGTTGTTAAAGGAGTTATTAATTGAAGGACATATGTTTGCACAGTGGCTGAGGTTTTGTTAAATAAACAAAAGTATATCGTATTATTTCTACTTATTCTGCATTTGGGACATTTTCATTAAGATTTGAGGTTTTGAAAAAGGTTATTCCTCTCATATATTAAATAATGGCCTCCCCCTGTTGGGTTCACACACTTTCAACCATGACTGTATGGCCTACTACACCTTAACAGATAGTACACACCTTGTATATTGTTACTCATCTAGTATTACTTATTTTTGTCTGCGTATTGTATTCCATTTAGCCTTTGGCAAGCAGCCTCGTAGTAGTTTCACACTGTATTGATATGAAAGGTGATTCTCTTCACAGGTATTTGGGTTCATTGCCACCATCGTTTTTGCCTTAGATTTTTACCTCATTTTTAATGATCTGGCAGATTTCCTCAAGCAAGGAGGAGAGTCAAATGATGAGCCGTCAAGACAGCAAGGTAATACTAGCCCATACTTCTGCAGCTTTCTGAAGTTGAGCTCACTCTGAATTAATACCTAAAAAAGGAAATGCCAACCTGCACATTGATTTCTATTGTTAGCTCATCTCAGAAACGTCTCAATTGGTTTCATATTCTCCTTAAGTAGGTCATATTTTCCCCACAATATTATGACGTCACCACAGTAACTTTAATCCTCCACATCTCAGTCCTCTCATTGTTTAAAGGTCTAAAACGTTTCTGTCTGATTACCAGTGAAACATTCTTGCATGAGGTCTCATGAGGCGTTTTTTACACTTCCTTTTTTACAGTAATAGGAAGTGCTATAGTCTAGTAACACTGATCCTGATGCCAGAGGCGTTTTGTCTTGACTTTTGTCTTACAGACGCTTCCTCAGACTCTGACTCGGACTGAGCAGTTCACTCCAGGGATCCTCACCGGTGTATATTTTCTACCATAGAAGATATCTGATGGCCAAAGAGATAACGACCAAAGCTAATCCGGCATCTGCAATGATACACATTTCATCATTCCACAAGGTTACATAAAGTACAGTAGAGGCAATTCAAAGGTCACACTGATTGTTGGTTAATTATCAGCGCTTTGAATGGTAGTAGGATTAAAAAAGGGGTACATTGGGAGGCAGAAGTGAACTCAACTATACATACAGTGTATTCATTTTCCTAAAGATTACTTGTGGCCCTAAGTGTTTTGATCTCCTTTGAAAAAAGTACTTCTGTTAGACATCCAAGGGATGGAAATGCATTTCAAATATTAATCATGTCAAGAAATACAGGAACACAAATTTACACTGACTTCTGAAGGGTATATTGATTTTGTAATGTTGCTGATCATTGCAAATAGTTTTCAAAACTTGGCACAAATAATCAAATCCATTTATCATGCTCAGTTATCATCCAACGTCTTCACATAAATAGTTTTGGAAAAGGTGTCAGGTGTCCTTTCAGACTTTAACCTGATTCTGGAAATATTATAAAGCTGTGAAACGTCTTTGGTCTCATGTGAGAAGCTTTGATATGATATGTTTACAGCAGATCTGGAGCAGTTAGTTGGATCTACATAGAAGAGCATATGGCTAAGGGCTAATTCTATAATAATGATTAAAAATGACTCTTGGAGGTGTCATGATTCCTGGGGATGTACCGAGGCCCTAAATTGAAAGTCCATCGATAGATGCTCTAACTGACAACACTAATATCCTATGAAACCTTGGTAAAATCTCAGATTGTCAAGTCAGTTCCAATAATGTAAAATATCTATTATAGTGACCAAATGTATTGACAATTGCATAATTGGGTTCCTGTATGGAGGTTTTGTAGTTGATGTTAGGATGGGTTTGGTGTGGGTGTGGGTTTGGGGGTGTGGGGGCGGGGATCATTTGTAAATTTGACAGTATTATTCACAAAGGTTTTTATGTTTACTGTACATGACTTGCAAGATTGGAAGCAGGTTGGCTGGTCACACCCTCTGTCCAATACCCACTATGCAGTATCTTTTTGTAGTTTTAGGATAATGTTCTGTTATGAGGTATTACAGTAGTAAATACAGATTCTGTCTCTCCCATCAGAAAACAGATAATCAGATTAAGAGTTTAAGCTAGGAGCTATTGTTATTGTTTTAGTTTTGGTGAATGTGCTTCCCAAGAGCTACGTACGCATTACAATGTATTGGAACCACTTACTGCAGTACTATTTAGTTAAATGCAGAATGTCATATATGTGAATCAGTGTGTTGTGTTGAAAAGCATGTTTGCTTATTTTGTTGTGCATTCACATTTTATCTGTCTCTGTCACTTTCTGCTTGTATGTTCTCTCTCAAATAGCGGCTGTTGAGATGGTTACTCACCAGAAATGTCTATCCTCTGATCCTTTGTTCCTTCAGGTTCACCCAGTGCCACTACTGATAAGCACTAGAAACCCTTAGTGACTGTATTTGTAATATGCATTGCACTGTGTATGCGTTAGGACTGCATTGTGAATTGAAAACGGTGGACGGAAAATCATTCTAAATGTTGGCACCAGTGGCCTCCGATTTCCATTTGGGCTTTCCAACTGTTGTGAAGAATATACTTCCCTTGTTGTTTTTGCATCCAACAGTTGTACATAGTGTTGTGGCTTTGTTGAAAAGATGGTTTAATATGCCCCTTCTGTGGCCTCATTTATAACAAGGTTTTACCATCAAACTAGATTAGAATGGTACACAGGTAGAAATCCAAGAAGTTGTTACGTTTAAATGTGCATTAGCTTTAAAAAGCTCCTAGATCTTTGCCAGCTGCTGGCTCGATGTGCAGACATCTGCAGTTCAAAATAGGAAAGGCCTTGATTGATGATTTGTTAGTATGGGACCTCTGTAGTGGAAATATATGCAGTTTCTAGGTACATGCATTGTTATAGTCAGTCACAGTCATTTGACTTGATCTTAAGATGAAGAAGAAATCCAAGTACAATTTTACAAATGAGGCCCCTTGTTTAACTACTGTACGTTAAAAATACAAATTGTTCACAAGAATGACAGATCTGGGAAAAAGAGTGCTGGGGAAGAACTGCCCGTTGTGCATAACGTGTGAATAAAAAACCGAACCATTTCAAAACTGTCCAAATTTTATTTTACTTTATTTCAATTGTCACTATAAACTATATTGATGTTAAATCTATAGATGTTTTAAATACAAAAATACAGCTAAGTACACCATCATGCTGTACAAGACAACCCTTGTTGCAATCATTAACAAAGTACACATAATTAAAAGGAAACAGAAGAGCATCTCTCTTTCATCTCTACTTCTGATTTCACCCACAAAAGTCAGACTCATCATTAATACCACAATTGGAAAAGTAGTGGTAGGTATTTCTTTTTGCCTCATAAATACACTTAAAACATCATATAGCACAAAGTTATATGTGGAGAGAGCTGTAGGTTGCTAGTCTTTTGACAAAGGTAATGGTCACTTAAGAGAGACATTTAGTTTTATTAGGATATGAACAAATAGCATAATGCACTTGTTTTGCAAGAGTTAGCTGTACACCGTGTAACTGGATATTGTTACACCACACTAAAACAATCAAATCCATCAATGTAAGACACAGACATAAATACAAACATTTGATTGTCTATTCAAACAGATCCTTCAGTCACCAAACCTGGAGCAAGATAGCAATATAACTGAACACTGTATAAGTTAATGGGGAAAAAACAACAGCTGAAGAGCTTGATTTATTAAGCAGATATTGTGGACATTTTAACTGTCTTGCAAAACAAATCAAGCACTCCTCTTGTTACATTTGAAATCATCATCATCATTCAAATACATTTCTGCCCCGGTCTGTCAAAGCTATTACTATCAGTTCATAAGAATCAATTCCATAATGGACAATTTGTAATGTTCTCTCACACTCTTTGACATCAGGCCTCACACTTGGTCCGCTGTGGTCACAAAGATCACATGTTAGAAAGAGACCAGGAGATGGTGCCATACAGTCCATTTGAACAAGCCTTACCCTTAGCCACATATACATACAACAGAGGTCTCACACAATACATAAAACACACACACGTTGAATGACACTATAGTGTAGATACAATATATTACAACAATATAAGACACAAAAATTAAGTCATCATTTCGTCCTTCAGCCTACCAAGACAAGCATATATGATTTTTCAAGATTAAGCCTACAGTCTGTATGTCGAGAACAATGGCTAAAAAGCAAAACGCTAAAGGAATGATAAGCTATTTCCAAGATAAGTCATATAACAGCTGCATTGTGGATTGATAGAGGTTTGATAATACACAAAGTATGTGATAATACACTGTAAATACATACACAGACATTTTAATTCAATCAAATACAGGGTGAAAGCTACGACGCTGATGCTCCTTCCTCTACATTCCTACCATACTGTTCCCACATTCATTTTTTTAATCAAGTATCAGTTCTCCATTCTCTGACAGCCCCGCCATGGCCGATGATTAAGAAGGCATTAAGCAATACAGCTTTCAGGTCGAGGCACCCTGTGGTTTCATTTCAAATGGTCTTAAAAGTCAAAGTTAGAAGGAGTTGGTCAATACCTGAGATACATAAGGGCACTGATCTTAACCGGGACTCCGGTGAAAGTTTGTTTCCAAATGTACCACCTTGTTGATATACTGCCACCGTTTCTGTTACCTGAGGCCCTTGACATGTACAAAAGTAACATACTCAGCAACATATTGGACAGTTATTATACCAATTACCTAATCATCAACAAACATCACCTATACCTGGTTTACAGTGTCGTCCTAACTAATAAATGCCTCAAAATTCACATTTTGGAATGTGAATGTGGATATGTGTATGTGTATTACACACAAATTGGGATAAAATAGATGGAATGATTTTTGTTTACATCAGTATAACGGCCTAATCTCAACAGAAACGATAAAAGTCGCCATTCTTTTTCATCGGGTAGCTCTGAGGGCAGCTATATTAGTTCACTAAATAATTCTCCTGTAAGAGAATTCCTGATATTCTGAAGGCAGTCACAATATATTTTGGTCTCATGATTGTGTCAAACCTGTAGCTGTATTGCTTTGGAAAAAATAAACCTATTCCTCATTTTAACAGTTCAACAGATTGCTGTATTCTCTCTTTTTATTGCAGTCAGACAGACCCTGTATTGTTATTGTATTTTCTGGGTAAAAGACACATGTTGAAGGCATTTATAAAACTAGTCAGGGCAAAAGGGAAAAAAACTCCATTTGTGTCAAAATGTCTAATGTTTAGAATAAAATATCTAATGTCAATCCAACTCACATGTAGTAGCCAAAGGCTGATGTCAGTATCCGAGACTGAACAGTAAGGCTTAGGTGCCACTGGGAGCAAGTCCTGTTGTACTGTAGGCTGTGTTGCCGGTCCAGTGGGTTCCTGTATCCATGATCACATTCATCATCACAGACTTCACAGACAAGGGCTTGACATAAGCACATCATGCAATAGTTGACCTTCTATGACTCTGTTCCATTCACAGTTAAACATACAACTTTCTAAACACTTTTTAAAGAAAGTCAACACCTACTTTGGACCAGGAGTCGATGCAAAGTTACACTGGAAGTATTTTGGCTCCCTACTGAAGTCATCCTTCACACTGGGCTAGTGAAAGTTTTTCAGGGCATATCTTCAATCTCAACTCATTCAAACTCTGCACTTTGGAGTGTTTATGAGTGTCGCCAAAGACAGAATGGTGTGTAAACAAAACTGTGGCTATGAAATGAATATTTACTCTGGACTGGAGAGGCCGAAAGGGCAGTCCGTGGCCAAGTGTTATGATGAAAGAAGTCCAAGGGTATGGCCAGCTCAAGATGGCCATTCCACTCTAGAATGAAACTCAATACCATTTGGATGGCAGAGCAGTGTCCCTCTCAGTCCGCTACTGCCATTGTCAGTGGGGGTAGTGTGGCTTCCCCTCAGTCTGATTGTCTGCCAGTCCTCATGCCAGCTCGGGTCGTGCCTCCATTTCTCCACGAGATGCAGTGCGTGCTCGCATGTACTCGCTGGTCTGAGCCACCCCCTGACTCCCACTGCCACGGCGCCACCGCCGCACCGCCAGGAAGGTGTTTATGCCATAAACACCGGTCACCAGGAAGCCAAAGATCTGCACCCAAGGGGACAAAGGAAGTAGATTCAACATTTGAATTTGAATTTGAATTTGAATTTGAATTTGAACAAGAACCGATGAACTGAATGCAGCATGGAGACGTTGTGAAATGTGTCCTGTGTTCACGCTGTTTTGTTTTTTTATCACAATCTACGCTCAAGTGATGTGTAGAATGGGAACACTATGTGAACATAAAACCACAAATATTTTTCAAATAATTTTGCATGAAAAAATATACAGACTGATGACATGAGGAGTCGTGTCAGGCTTACATGCTTCCTTACTGCGTCCTTAAAAATGTGTTTGTTTGTACTCACTATAAATAATAATAATAATGTTATATATTTACACACACACACATATTACGCGCAAACACAGAGAGCTGCTTCACCCCATTTGCAAGACTTAGGCTCTATATCAAAACAATGGACATTTAGTTTCTTGCATGTAAATCTGTACAATTGTGGCAATATTCCCCAAGGGGGCAGTAGCAGTCAGAAAATTCAGTAATGTGGGCAGAAACCAGTACAAAACAAACACAAGGCCCAAGGATTCATCAGTTGAAACAAGGGCTTGTCTCACGAAGCAAGATTAGTAGGTTAGCGAGTTTAGGGTTTAACCCTGGCTGTTCGCTCTCACAACAGGCTCAGTTTTTAGCAGGGTACATCACCATGGTAACTTCGGCTGCACAGCTAACCAGCTCACCAGAGAGGTGATTACATTTCAATGTGACAGCCTGAACACAACCTGGTCCAGAGCAAGTTACCATGGTGATGTACCCTGCTTAAAAGTGAGCCATTGTGAGAGCGAACAGCCAGGGTTAAACCCTAAGCTCGCTAACCTACATAAAGGTTATTTAAAAATGTCCACGGGACCCTCGAGGAATAACCTTTATTCCACACATTCCATTTACAAAACCTGATATGAACTAAATGTCCAAAGGAATGAGGAAAGTGATACAAAGAGCTGTGCAGGGGGACACTACTGAATTGACAGACAGTGAGAAGAGCTCTTCACAGAACCGCTTAGCGCTCCATGATGATACATTAGATCAATAAATGTTAAATGTTTGTCGCATTACCAGGCGATTTGCCCACTCTGGCTATAAAAGGGGGCTTCTATCAAATAGCAAGTAGCTTACATTCCCTTCATAGGACTCCTGGGAGTGATTGGTGGTTGTGAACAGAACATCTTTCCAAAGCCTCAGTATATTGTATCAGTGAAGTGCCCACAGTGCCCACTGTGCCTTAGTGACCGCGAGTGCTAAGCCTATTTCAGCCTAACCTTACTTACATTTACACTATCTGCAATTACACACCAGCAATCCTCTCTGGCCTTGGCAGCAGCATTACCTGTCTGTTACTTTTTTTTTGCATCCCTCACATTTATTAATTCTACTAGTTTATTCTTTAGAGAAGTGTTAGCGATCCATTACTTGTCAGTCTACTGAATGTGTTGAAATTGTCAGCAGTATATGTTTACATGACCCCACAATTATTTTTAGTCTATTTTATTTATTTTATTATTTTAGTTTCTTATTTTTGCTTAGTTGTGTGCTTGTTCTATTTCCTTTTCCCCACTGAATCCCTGTTATTTTTGCTGCTGCAACAACATTTCCCCACAGAGATCAATAAAGTTTCATCTTCATCTGCTCTGGATCTGTCCGTGTTGCATGGGAAATCCTGAATGGATAACCACCTTTGTGAGACCAGTTAGTCGGGATTACCACTGGTTGATTTTATGAAGCCAGCTATCACCAAGACACCCTGACAGAAACACATGATCTAAGTCAGGGGTCATCCTTCCCTCTTTCTCCTGACGTTGGTGTACTTATGCACCAACATGTGTTCTTATATGACTTGCTTGGATATTACTTGATGAAATGATATGGATTAATATGACTTGAGCTCAGTTCACTTAAAACCCGACCAAACCAGTTATGTGAGGATCAGCGAGGGATTACTTATTGACTCAAGAGAGGAAGGACGTATGCTTTGTATCAGTTTAAGGGGGGTGAAACAGAAGGGAGTGTCTGGTTCTGTCTACTCACCACTGCTGCTATTTCAGCTCCAGTGTTGTGGTTGATGCAGGCCAGCACCAGAGAAGACAAGAAGAAGAAGAAGGTGCTGGCAGCAGTGTTGACCAGGTCCTACAGGAACACACACACACACACACACACCAGATAATATTAGAGTTTGCTACTTCTGAGGCAGCTGACATTTTTCCTGTATTAGTGTAACAACCCGGGCCAACACTCCCCACCTCCAGGTCTGAGTTCTTGAGTGCATCGTACCGCGTTGGACAATCAAAGGCTTTGCACTCCCTCTCCCCAGCTAGACTGCACCCCCGGTGTTTCACTATGCCTGGGTGTAAAACTGCAGGGGGCAAAGAAGCCAATAGCGCACACTTCAAAGCCGCGTAGCACCTCAGATTACACACAAAACACATACCCCAACCTCCACGCCACCTCACTCCACACCACTCCCTCGCACTTTTACACATGGGGAGGAGAGAGAGAGAGAGAAAGATACTTCTCTTTGATGTTTTACACTCCTTAGTCCCTTTACTCGTTGCTCCAGTTTTCTCTGATACAAAGCTCCCAGGTCTGTGGCTCCGGGGCCCGAGGTCAGACCCAGTAGCTGTGTGTCAGTGAAGTGCGACGGCTGACTGGGGGCACGGCCCTCGTGATCAGATGCATGATTGTAATCATCGCCGACATCGTCTCACATGACACACGCGGCTCACACAGACACATACACATATTGAATATTGCGTGTGTGTGTGTGTGTGTGTGTGTGAGCAGATAACTCAGCAGGGCTATAAAACTGTGATAATATGCTGCTGATCCTGGGGTTTAATCAGTGATGTATTCATGTATAATCATAACACCTCTGGCAAACTGGCACACTCACCGCCCCCCAATCAAGACGTCGTGCACAGACGCGTGTATATTGCCCCACTGGTTTGACAGGAAGCTTAATCCCAGTTCCAGTGCTGTCCCGTTCAGTGTCTACATCCCACCAGTCTCTGTCCCTCCAGTTGACCCCAGCCTCTCTCTGCTACAGTCATTCCCACATTCCACATCCTAACCAGCCAGCACTCTGTAAAACTTTAAATAACACACACACCCACCCACACACACACACACACACACACACACAAACGAACCGCTGGCTCTCTGGCTTAGTCATTATTATTGGCCTGTATGATTCTTTTAGAACGTTCTCTTCATCGGTGGAGTTGCAGGACACTGAACAAAACCTGCATGCTTCACAAATAATCCAGGTTTGTTTTTAAACGCTGTACTGAACCCGCCATGATCGGTGACGTTGCTTGTTTACATCTGTGTGGTTTACATCTGTGTGTCTCTGCCCCGAGCTAGAAGTTCCCATGGGGTTACAATTAAGGAAATGCTTGAGGATAGGACACCTATTATAAAAGCCGTTCACCTGACAATCACAGTCACAATGAGAAACAAAGCTTCATGAAGGGAAAAACCTGTCTCCAACTTTCATTTCCACACCTCATTTTCTTTGAAAGACAAATAAAACGGGGTATATGTAAGTATTTCATTTCTTTGTCAGCTTGGGTGGCAAAATTCAGCTGTCAAAACCAAGAAAGCTTTTATTGGATTCCAGTTGTAGGGAAAGTAAAAAGAATGTGGGAGAAGTGGTCTCTGGACTGACGATAGATTTATCACTACAGCTAATAATAACTGCCCCCTCACCCCTGTATGTGTGTGTGTGTGTGTGTGTGTGTGTGTGTGTTGGATTAAGCAGAGAGATGTAGATGTAGAGATCATTTGCGGTATTAATTCTGCGCTCATGAAGAAATGCTTGAACCTTCCTCCTTCTCGTGCAATATCCTTATTTGAAGTGTGCCTTGTGTTCACACTGGAATGCTAACAGAGTAGCCGGCATACGCAGAACTAAAAGAAGGTAGCCTATTGGGTTGAGTGGTCGTATCCTACCACTGAGCCCTCGAGAAACAAAGTTAACCCTGTGAAATAAAAAGTAAACCTTGGTAAAGTAAACCTTACTTTCTGTATGGCTGTTACCTCACGTATGATGTTACATATCAGTGTTAACTATAGTGTACTGTGAGCCTAAATACATGTTCCGTCACATGGGTATGACAGGTCATGACCTCTCTCTCTAGTAGCCAATTCATTTGTGCATGACCTGCGATGAGAGACCCTTTCTGTTCCCAGAGGCCAGAACAAAACAACCTCCAGAATCCACTGGGTGAAATGGCATTCATACTGTTGCTGTCTTTTGAAAAGGAGAATAACAGCATTGTCATTATTTTCTCCCTCTCCCCTCCTCCTATCCCCCTCTCCCCTCTCCCCTCTGGGTTGTGCATATGCTTGCCTGTGTGTGTGTGTGTGTGTCCTCAGGGCTGCCCCCCTTTCTGCACCGGCACCTCTTGGCAGGGTAGTTGGTCATTCGCTGTGACTACTCAGAGAAACAATGGTACCAGTGGCAGGACAAGGGGTGGCCGTCTAACAGTCATGATAACAAATGAGCAGTCTGCACTGCCAGCACTAAGACAGGCCAATGATTTCACGCCACCCAAACTAAGGAGAAAAAAATGCAACAATGGGTCCTCCTTCATCTGTCACTATTACACAAATATCTGGCTAAACCTGCTCATTCGCTGAAACTGCACCCTGGAAGGAAGCTCAGTCACCAAGCAGGCTATACAACAAGGCCCCAGGGCTGTGTTCATTTCCTGGTGGAAGGGAAAAGGGGGGAGGGGGGGGGGGGGGCATTAGGTCCTATATTTCCCCTGCAGCGCTGCCAAAGACATCACAGAAAGTGAATTGGAGAAGACGGGATCACATAGCACATAATTGTATGAACAAAACTCTCCTTCTGAGACGCTAACCACATTATACAACAACTAGCTGCACAGAGGGGTAATGGCAGCACCAGGCCACGGTTTGGGCTGCAGAGAGAGAGGGAGAGAGTAAAAAGGGTTAACACTCGATTAAAACTCCAAAATGCTTACTCATGGTGAAATTCCCAGGGGCCCAATGTGACGGGAGCAGCTTTGAACATGAGAGACATAAACACCATGGGGTACAGCCAAACGCTGTGGAGTGCAACCGAGCATGATGGGCTAGATAGTTACTACAGTTTGGAGTCAGGAGAGAGAGACTGCGGTATCGGGAAAGCAACAACAATGCCTCTCTTTCTCTTCACAGTACCTCGCTGTGCAACAAACGTGTGTAGCGGTGTTACACGGAAGCTGTTGTCCTCCAAATATGAAAATCAAATCATGTTTGCAGGCAAAAGCATTCAGACTGTATAGTGAACAAATGTTTTTTTTTTTTTTTACAAAATATGAAGAAAGGTTCAATATCATAGCAGCATTTTCCAAACACAACCGACAAGCCAAACCGCAGCTCACCACAGTCTAGCTGCCGTAAGGTACAACCTCTTCTGTGAGCTTAACAGCAACCCACGATCAAACTGACTTCTCACACACACACACACACACACACACACACACTACAGTAGTCGTGACTTGCCAATAATTATTTAGACATTATTGCATATTTCTTTTAATACACATGATTACATGGACTATTACTATTATACACCTGAATGGAAAAATAATGAACTACTCAGAGCTGAGATGAGAAAAGCCAACGGGCTTCTGGAGAAAGGAAACAGTATGACTGGTATAGCTCACTAACAGGAGGATTTTAGATTACAATTAACGTATTGGTCACAGCTACCTGGTCCTAAATCAGCAGAATACAGACTCTAGCCTCTCAAAGACAATAAAAAGCTTTCATTTCATGGTTTCATTCTGCCAAAAGTAGAAGCCAAAGGCACACCCTCTCTTCGTGTTTGAGGTGAAATACACAGTACCGGGGATACCATAAAGCAATCCGATAGCTATGGTTGGATTTGGACCTTAACATCCATTGCTTTACTAGGGTATGTAAGCTGTGTGGCCCCTGGAAATACAATTAAAAGCAGCTTTTCCACTCTGCAGCCCAGAATACACCAATGTGTGTATGTAGGCAAATACTGAAAGGCGACCAATATCTGCTGGAGAATACTCACCAGATCATTTGCTTACAGCTGACGTTGCACATCCTCCTAACACTGGGGTTGCATGTTCGCCTAACCAATTCCACACTCACTGCAGTCCAACAGTTTCAGACTGCAGTGAGTAGTGCATGCAGTTTCACCCTTTACCTCCTATCCTTTCTAAAGGGGAAGTCCTGTGTGGGTTCTGTCAGACCCTGTGTGTGTACCTACCGTGAGGCTCCAGTTGACATGTGGCACCTTGGTGTGCAGGTTGAGGCTGAAGATGAGGAGGAGGACTCCTGTCACCACGAAGGCACTGCAGCTAACAAACTCAAAGAAGTAGACCCCTCCACAGGGAGAGCACATCATGATGGTCTCTATGCAGATGAAGGAAATGAGTGACATGACCTGAGGGGAGAGAGAGAGGGGCATGAAGTGTTAATGGTACAAGTGAAAGGAGACATTTGTATAGTATAGCAGATGCAAAATAAAGATAGCAGAGGCATGAATAGTGAGTGGAAAAAAAAAACCCCATTGAGGACTAGTGATAAATAGTCTCATTATCCCTTATAAATGTGAAATTGTCACATGTGAACAATATTTATTCACGTTTAATCCGAACTCACACGTGAGAGTTTATACTTCAGATGTGAACATTTGGGATTTTGGATTACAACATAAAATATTGTTCACATGTGAAAACCAACTCATCCAAAAAGCATGTGCTTTGAATTCACATGTGTATTTTCACATGTGACTTTTTTTGTAAGGGATTTGTCTTTTTTTAATCTAGCCACAGTCAGGTGTGTATATGTACAATGAACAATAACTTATTTTAGATGTATTACAGGTATCATTCATGCTAGTAAGGACTCGGATTTCCATGATTGGGTTGAATCTACTCCCAGTCTCAAAGTCTCCCTAGCATCTACGAAGAAGGCTGCATTACTGATTGGGTCAAATCAAACGTGTGGTTTTGAATTGAATGTTCTTCTGCCATCTCTATCAGATAAGTGAGTTAAAACAACCTCTTCAACTCCCTTTACACTCACCATCATAAACTCATTCCCCGCATTGTACCAACACCTGCCGGAGTGCTGGGCTAACCATGTTATCTGGGTCAACAAGCACCGATATCACAGGTGTCCTTCATGCTAGCAAGGACTCTACCTTCCTCTCAGTGTTAACCCTTTCTCAGTCTTGAACACTGAACGCCTGTGCCTGCCAGCAAGATGGACAGTCATGCTACCAAATACGCCAATTCAGAAGCACACTCTTAAATTGGACCAAGGACAGCATTTGTACCAGAGGAGTGAGTAAGCTATGACACATGCACAGGCAGTCTAAAATTCAATCTGTAGGTGTATTTATTCCTGCACAATCAGTATACTTTCATATAACCACATTTTCCATGGATAATTCCTGTGCAGTTCAATTCAGATGGTTTTAGCATCAGACAAATGAGGGTCTTTATTACTCATTTTTAGTATCAGTGAATGACAGAACATTGACCCAGAATTTAATATAAAAACTACAAAATAAAAGTCTGCAAGTGGCTCGCTGTGATATTTCTACATGAAAGATTTAGGCTCTTTGAAGACAGTGCCCTTCATACTGCTGTGCACTACACTTCACTAGCTTTCAGACGTGACTATTTGTTAGTACTAAAATGCCATGCCTCCCGGATGATGGAGTGACTGTTCTATGAATAGACCAGAGACCATGAGTCCATCTCATGAGTCTAGTCTTGCTCCTGGCTGCCTGCGATGATGCCTCCCTCCCACCAACATCCATCACCAAACCACAGTATGGGAAGAATTCTGCTATTTAAGGTGTTCTTCTGCCATCTAGCCCCCCACAAAACCACACACAGATTACCAACTCTGGCTCAGAGTGGTCCAAGACCCAGAGACATAACAGAACTGAGAGACTGCGACATATTACAGACCTGGTGCAGCCCAATCCAAACCAGTTTAGACTGGATCTTGTTGGTCTACCAGTGTGGGATAGGTTTGGTATTTAGAATTAAACATTGACGGGCTGTAAATAGTGGGTTTGGGTTGAGCGATGTTTACAGGTCAGTGTGTGACAAATCAAAGTCCGTGACACCGTTTTGAGCTGTCCCAAACGCCACAACCACAAAGTGTCAAAAGTGTCATGGCTGACTGAAATACTGCCTCAACAGACATAAGAACAACAGTCAGCACGCTACCAGTCGCTGATTGTGTGGCAAAAATGACGAGGTTCAGCAAAATCATTTGCAGACACATGCATGTTTTGAGATGGTTGGATGGCCTTGACCATATTTTGGCAGGGTTGGGAATAACGGATTACACGTAACAGGATAACAGTACATATGGTAACTGTAATCTGTTACAGGTCCCATCAAGCCTACTGGGCTCATGTACAACACTTTCACAGTGTGCACGAAAGATTTTTACAATAGTATAAGGCAAAGTGCAAAGCCCATAAAAGGCTAGCTAGATACAATAACAGGTCACAGAATTGAAACTAAAAGCAGGGCAGCAGGATGACCTAGTGGTTAGAGAGACACCCATTTATGACCCAGGCTCAAGCCCCTTGTCAGTATGCATCTGCTGAAGTGTCCTTGAGTTCCTGAGAGAGCATTTTCCTACATAAACCCCCTCACTGCAGTATAACTGTCACATCACTACAACTACAGTATCGGAAATTGGGCGAGGTTACTTAAGTCAATTTAATGCTATCAGCAATGATATCACCCTCCATGTGGAACCTCTGATGGCTCCAAAATGGCGTCTAGTAGCTAAGTTGTATGACGAGCTCCGTCCTTTCACTCTTGTAAATAGAAAATCAAATGGTAAGAACTGAAATAATACACATTTCACTCACATTCTCTCGCTCCCAAACCCTCATTCAGAGCCTTGCCTAAGCCCCCTCTCAAAAGACTGCCTTTCTTCCATAACAAGACAGAAAACAAGACAAAATTAGAGACATGCACTCAAAAAAGCATAAACACAAACAGACACACATACCTGTGCACGTACACATGCACAAGCGTACACCCACATAGCTCTGAACTACATGCACTTCTTACAAAGCTGTCAGAATGCCTGTCTGTGTTCAAACCTCTATTGATATGCTGATTGAGCAAGAACTATGGCCTGTGTGTGTGTGTGTGTGTCTATGTGTGTGTGTGTGTGTCTGTGTGTGTGTGTGTGTGCATGAAGAGGGTAAGAGGAACAATGATTTCCACAATGTGTCACCAGAATATGCAGATTAGTCTCTGTTTCCATTAGCGATGTCACCTTTGGTCAGTGACAGAGCGTTAATGGCAGTGCAGACAATGAGTGCCTTCGTCAATTCATGTGAGAAATTTTTGGGATACAGTCATAGTGTCTGACATCACTGGCTCAAACAAATCCACACTAAAAAAAAGGTTTCAAAGCACACAAACCTTCTAAAATTTGAACAAGATTTTCATTGTATCTTAATTGAATTTGAGTCCAGCTGGTTGGATCTTGTTAGTTGGCTCTCTGAGGTGCTGAACTGATGCAACCAAGAGCACCCCTAACCTGTCCATCCAGTTTAATGGGTTCACTGCTTCTACAAGTACAGTGTTTGCTGACTGGTGAACTGTCAGTGTCGGCGCTCCAATTAGTAACAGACTCTGTCCAACCCTTCAAATCTCTAACTTCTAAACACATTAGCAACCAACTCTTGGAAAATCCTTACGCCACATGCATGCATGTCCAACAAGCGACACACACAGATAAACACACACATACACACACACACTCATAGAAAGGGCAGCTCTCCATTTAAGAAAAAACTTCCATTTTGTGCAGCTGTTGAAGCCCCATTAGAGCATGTAGTTGGATAGCAGTGTGTATGTGACTGTAATATAACTGAGACTGGGTTACACCCAGACAGAAGTGGAGGGCTGCTTGGGCTGGAAGATGATGTCATGTCGCTTGATGAAAGCACGCTTTCCCCAGGCCCCTGTGTAGCAGGTGTCAGGCGGTCATAGAGGAGGGGGGGGTCACAAAGCACCAAACACCCCTAGCTAATCTTGTAAGTAATGATTTTATGTCAACCTTCACCCCTCCACAACCTGTTCACCATGCATGCATAAGTGCATGCATGATTCTCTCTCTCTCATACACACACACACACACACACACACACACACACACACACACATACACATTATCTATGGGATTAAGTGCGTGTAAAGGCCACTTGGAATCAGATCCCCCTCTTATACACCATCTGTTGTGCACAGAAAATGAATGGAAGAGAAAAGAGACTTTGTGTAATACGCTGCACTCCAAGCTCTATGGAATTTCTTGCACAAAAAAAAGTGCAACATGCTTCATTTCCCCACCATCATGTGTGAGTGTGTGTGCGTGTGCACACGTGTGTCCGTATGCATGCATGCACAATGTTCTTCTTGTCTGTATAGCTCCCTACAAGCTCGGAATAAGTAATGTTTCAACCAGAACAGGACGGCGCACATGGCCTGTCTCTCTCAGAGCAGGAAGTGCTCGCTGACATTTGGTAGCATCTGGTAACTTCATTACACTAAATAAATCCACAAGCTGCAAAAACACACATTTTCATAATATTTAATTATCCCTAGTTAGAAGACCACTAAAAAGAACGCGACATTACAAGGTCGGCTGCACAAGTGAATTGATGTGTGGCTACTTAACACCTTCCTCGTGAAGGCATGTCTCCAGGGCCAGCTGAAAAACAAAGAAGAATTTGCTCGGTGTAATAGGACCATAATGTATCAAATTCCATGGATCAACTAGCTGTCAGTGTTAAGGGGGAAAAGCCTGAGGTGAATATCAGTTGGACTTTGTTGAACCAGTCGCTGCAGAAAGACAAAAGCAGGACCCGCTATCAGGACTGTGGACACACCCCTGGTCAGGTTTCATCCCACTGACACAAAGAGAAGACTGGGGGGCGTTTAACATACTAACCAAACCAGGACCAGTAATGCACTTACCTAGCCTGCTTACACATTCACCCTGAGGGTGACATGGTAAAATGCTGTCTGCCCATCTAGGCTACTGCAAATGCAGTTTAGCTCTCTGGTGTGAAACAACTACATGAGACTATTAGCACTCTGGTCTCATTCAGAGGAACAGAGGCTTCCTCAGTAAACAGGGGTCAGTGCGACCTTGAGAACGGTTAGGTAACTACTACCTTAGAGCAATGGCCGGGGTGTGGTAGCAATACTGTAAACATTCCCTTGACAAAGTCATAAGGAAGTATGAACAAAGGAGGGTGGGTGGGACATTTAGCTCCACTAACTTTTGAGTGATAAAAGTGACATCATAAAAGAGCCGTACTCCTCGACCTGTAATTGTACTCACTCTCATATAACACACAAATGTTTGTGTTTTTTGACAGTTCAAAACAAACGCAAGTAGACAATGCAGACTACTAAAATCCAAGATGTACTAATTAGCATTACTGCCAGTCATCACTATGTAACTGGTTGCTGAGCACAGATGATCTTTTAACAAGAGAACAACATAGATGACCAGCTGCCCTTACAACCAGTAACATGTCCAGTAACACAGTGGAAAAAACAGGCCCAAGAACTCCTTAGCATATAGTACTATTTCCCGATTTAGCAGAGATGATGTCCGGTAACAGCGCGCTAAATTGTACAGCAGTGTAATGCACAAGTGTGTGTAAATAAATGGTTAAAACAGGATCTTAAAAAAATCCTTATGTGGGGTATTTATTATTTATCCATCAGCCCTGGAACCCCATCACATCAAAGAGCTGAGAAAGTGCGAGACGATTAGAGGACAAAGCAGCAAAAATGCAGAGCAATGAAGCTATTAGAGTTTGGCAGGGAGCCTTTTAGGCCTGCTGTAAGATACTGTAAGTAAGCATGGATAACATTCACAAGTCCTGTCCTTGTCAGTGAAGTAGACACATGACTGGGTCAAACTGGAAAGTCAGTATCAGAGCGGAGCAAACCACAGAAGTAAACAGAGAGTGTTAGGATTAGGATTAGCAAAATAGTCATAGTTTTTTCTAGGTTTTGTTAGTTTTGTTTCTCCATTTTAATTCTAATTGCTTTATGTCTACTCCTCTGTAACATTTGCACACTATTCTTATTCTTACTTTTTTTCCGAATCTGCAACATTGTATTTCAGGTATATTTACGATTGTGTTATTATTACTATTATCACTATTGTAACAATGTTTGGTATCATTTTTTGTAGATGTTGTGGGTGATGGTAGTTTTGCTCCTGGGCCCATTCCAGGATCAGTAAGGTGTTGCAGGTTAAGAATGGCTCTTATTTGTCTCTTATTTCCACAATGGTGTTATGCTGTAATTGCAATGTTGTTGTTTTTTCAGGGAAGGCAGTTTTGCTGAGCAATAAGACCAGGCGATGAATTTTTATTGTATTACCAATTTCCTATCTTTTGGGAGGCAATTTCTCAGCTGTGTGGGGCTCTGCAGCTAAAAAAACCCCCACTGATGTATAATTGTTTGTATGTTTGTGCTTTCACTGAGCAGCCACGTCAAAGACAAAGACATTCTGTCCTATACATTGAGACAGACAAAGACTGTGAAAGTAATTCCTGCCTGTTCTAGACCTCACTCACTGATGACAGATGGCTTCCTGGCCTACCTTTCCCACATCAACAGAGGTAAACATCACAGGTGCGTGCCACAGTGAAGGCTCACTTAGTGCACTGTTCCCTCAGGTCACTAGGCAGGATACGGTAAATACACTCTCCACTCCCACAGCTGAAAACACTTTTCAAACATTCACGAAATTGCTACTGTCCTCCAAACATAACTGAATACACCTCTATCGATTGCCTGGTTTGGCGACCTTGGTTGAGAATTGCAATGCAGCACGCTAAATTGTAAAGTAGTGTATTAGGGTCACTACAGTAGTCATACCATTGCGTAAGTGTGTGTTAAAACAGGAGGTAAGGAATGTAAGACAGTCATGGAATAATACACACCAAATACAACAGAGCAAGCAGAGAGCAGGGCTGAACTATACAGTGTTATCTTGCAACAGTTTGGACTTTTGGTTTGCTTATGCTATGCACAAATGTTGTTCGAGTTAATTGCTAGTTTCCTCAGTTTCATGGTTTTTCCTGTTGTGGACACGGTGCTTCATGTGTATGAATGTGCAGGCCTGTCTCTGAGCCGTTTGGCACCAGAACAAGAGAAAGGGGCTCTGGCTTGATAGATATTTCCTCCTTTGGTGAATTATCATAGCTTTGGGAGACCTCGTTTTGCTTTGTTGTTGTTTTTTTTCTCCCTGTCCAGACATCTGGTTTAGGTGTATTGGTTCAAAGTAACAGCACAATATGTTTTTCCTGTGACCGCTATGTCCTGCCAAAAAAAACGGCTGAGTCTACAGATGAGCAACAATCTCGAATTCTTCAGCTGATAAATTCATTACTATAATAAATATGTTGAGTAAGTATTTCTCTATGATTGGGTAAATAGGCACAATGCATTAGGTGTAGTCTTGAGTTGACCTGAGGTGCAAAAGTAACTTTTAGTACACATATTATAGGACTTAATGGGCAGCAGTGGGAAAGAGTAGAACAAAATAGACAGTTAATAACAGGACTAGTAAACTAGTATACCAAGGATAATATAATAACACTGACAGAGGCCTAACTTCATACTCTGCCTAATGACTACTACTGACACACAAAAGAACTATAGTAATCCTATAATAGAGTTTAGATGGATACAAATACCACAGCAAAACGTCCCTATTAGAGGAATATTACAGTCACACCATAGGAGATTAAAAAAAAAATACCATTGAGTACGATCAGGTCACTATAAACTCACCACTGAGGACTATAGACACAGTAGCAGCCCCTATAGGAATGCTAGTTCTTTTTGTTGGGGCCATTGGGAATCCTTAGCAGTAAGAGTTTACAGATGCAAATACACATGTTTTGGCAACAAGCTGTGGGAAGGAGACTAAACTGAGATGATTATCCTCAAATTCACCCCTTACCTGCATAGGTCAGAGGCCATGCAGGCTATTACCAACAAGCCTGTCATCAAACAGAAACCCCTGATTGATCCCAGTCAGGGGTGTAGTGGAGGGAAAGCCCACCTCAACTTAGGTAACCCACCTTTTTATTTTCGGAATAGAGTTTACCCACCTTTTAAGGGCTGACAGAAATCTTTAAGACATAAATACGTAGTATAAAGTAGTTTCAAAAAATGACTGCTATTCTTAAAATGTGTTCATATTGGTGGCTTTTTGCCTTAAATGATCCGAAGATCCTAGTTTTTATTTAGCCTACACTTATTAGCACTACATCCTCGGTGACAGTGAAACTTACCACTTCAACCAGCTTTAAAATCCCAAAGTAGGACTTGAGGTACTCCACGTCGCACCTTATCCCTCCCAACACACTCCTCGGATGTACGGGCTCGGTGGTCGGCTGATAAGGACTACTCGCCCCGGAGATCATGGAGGTGTTGGAGGCCTCGCCGTCAAACCCCTCCGCCTCCTCGGTGGTCCTCATGGTGATTTAGGAGAAACTTGACTTTGACTAGAGGTTATGGCATGTAAACCTATCTTGACTGCTTGCCCAGCTCTACCCCACGGCGCGGGTTATGTGACAGAAAGCACACTTTGTTCCATGCAGACTGGAAGTGGATGCAGAAAACAAACCAGACAGTCCACTTTTTCATAGCCTCCGTAACAGACCGCAACATAGGAAAACAGCCGTGGTAAAGGTTATCTTAAACATTGTGCGCAGGATAAAGACTGGTATCCGTTTAGTCCGGCGGTGTTTCCCCCCTCCTGGTTACAATGTTAGTCTCAAATAACCTCACTTATAACTATGTTAGGTTCCCGAGGCGGGTCACTTGTTCGAGTCCCAGTGTCACTTTTCTATGGGCGATTCTGGTTAGTTCAGCACCGAAAAAAATGTCTATTCTTGGGCTCTGCCTCTCCTCTGTGCGAGCGGCAAACATCCATCCATCACACCCAGAAGAACCGAGAAAAACCCTTATTGTTTCCTGTTGCAAACTTAGTTAGGGCAGTCTATTGCAGCCTACAGTAAGGTAGTCTGCACCGTTGTACTCGCTATTGATGCAAAGCAGGCTTGTCTCCGCCCCAAAAGACTGCACATTCTTGTGCAGGCTATGCACACGTTTTTAAGTCTTCCCAAATCGCCTGCAAAATGAATCCGACCGGAACCACGCTGACCGAGCCATTGTGCCTTTTCTTACTATTCTTTATCGACGTCTGGTTACGCGAAATAGTTGTCATATCCCACCGCTGCTTTATCCTCACGCGCTGTGCGTCGACGGGCTTGTGCAGCCTACAGGTTACCTTCAGTCAGGCGTAAAAAAAATACTATGATATGCCTATAGAGACGTATAGTGTATGCAGTACTCAGCAGTGAGTTTATACCGTATTTGATGGTATTTTATTCTCCTAGGGTACCGATATTCCTATAGGGAATTTAAGTTTTTTTTCCTGTGATATTATCGCATTACTATTGTTCTTTCATGAAGAATGTTTGGCACAAGCAGCTACTACAAAACCACGTTAGGGTGGCACTAAGTGGGTCAGTTGGGAGATACAAGCCATGTAGATTGGTATTCTTAGACAGGCAGGCAATGGGCTATCTGGCATCATACTCCAGTCATATTGATATAGTCGTTTGCCACGTTATTTTTCCAAATTGGTTGTTTAGAGTATGACAATTCTTGACAGCAAATGTGCTACAGTCGATCAGATTATTTCCACTGAATTGATCCAGAAAGGGCAGGGATAATTACATTATTTATTTATTATTTGTTATTATAAAACTGCTTCCTTGTACCTTACTGCCCCCTCATGGTTTTACAAAAGCTGCTTGAGGGATAGCAGTGAGCTAGGAGGATACTGGAGAATATTAAATTCTACATGATTCGTGAATCAATGCAGCATCTAGTCTTTTCATACCATGCTATTCACCTATAATAAAACGATACAGGTCACTGGTAACAATGCCATTGGATTCTCAATAAGTTCTCAAGGACACTTTGCTGGGCATCTGGAAAGGACTGGTTGAAATGTATAGTCTACTGAATTTAAAGAACAGGTATTGCGTCAGCAGGATTTTATCTCAGATGGATAAAGGCAATAATCAAGTGTCTGTAGATTACAGGTAATAAGGCAATGAGCATGGAATTAAAAGACAGAGGTCAAAGTCATAACCAAGGCAACTAAAGTCTGGATTCTTGGTTTTATTGAAGCCAGGTCTGACAGACATTTTCCTTATCTTTGTCGGCACAAGAAGCTAGAGTCCACACGGCAGCTTAGAGGCTACAGAATTGTGTTAAAGTCATACAATCAAACTTCTGAATTTGTTCAGGACACAAAATGCAGCCAGCCAAGTGGTTACAATGTCTTGATATCCCGAATAAAAAGGACTGGAAGCAGAAGCTTATAGACTCCTATAGATGAATATTGTCAATAGGGTTTGAAGGCAATTTACTTAAGATGTAAAGAGGCAGTCACTTTCAACTGAAGTTTGAGTAAAAAAAAATCCAACATCTGTTCATTATTCAATCTTGGGCGCAATAGCCAATCTTTACAAAGAGCAAGTGCAAATTTGAAACCAAGCAGCATGAGAGCACTTCATTCCACTTTTCTTAAGGGTGGTCATGTTTCATCAAGATAGATCAGTGTAGTAGGTCAAGTTAAAGCGCTAACTTGACATTACAGTATTCTATTACCAAAACCATATTTGTCAACAAAAACCAAAACATGTCTCAGCAGGAATTAAACACACAACAAAGGGGTACTTTACATGGGCAGAAAGGACAAACCTTGAAAACAATGGGCATTTATTTGGTTTTCTGGATATTTCCAGAAGACATCCCAAACATCCCTAGCAAAAGGTGTAATGACAATGATTTCCAGAGGATCAATATCAAAGTTACAATATTCCCAGGAGAATGGGGTTATGGCATTTGATTCTGAATTGTTTACCACCAAGGGCACCTTCCATTATTTAAGCAGCAAATGTAGATAAATATGAAATGCAATTTTAAAGTGTAGGTAAACTTCTAAGAGCAGTTCATTACTAAATGTTCTAAAAGGCAAGGCAGGAAATATGCATTCTGTATCTTTAACTGTAGTAACAGGGAATCGATACATGTCCGAGGGAAAAGTGCTTATTTCAACATGTGGCGGTACTGCTCCTGGCTGTTCTAGTATTGTGCTTCATTCATTTCAGCAACAGATCTCAGGTGCCTATTCCGCCAAATCACAATAAACAATAAGAGCTTCATTTTGATCGAATGAAAATCCAGAGCAGGTCTAGCATTAGCTTTTTGACAACAGATTCAGGTCATGCAAAATTAAATTAGACTCTGCACACCAGCATGGTCATGGTTATTCCCTTACAGACCAAATAAAAAAAAATAAAAAATAAAAAAAAATAAAGTTGAACCCTACTTGCATTGTCAAGCAGAATGTCTTCATAGACCGGCTTTGAGAATAAACTCTGCGAAAGTACAACTTTAGGGTTGTACTTTCATTTGACACCTGAAACATCAGATATGCTGAAGTAAGGCATTTCTACAATTGTACTTAACTTCAGATTTTCTCAGGTATACGGGGTGTAAGCGAAGCAGAGTTTATCAACAGGCCTAAAGTTTGGAATGGTTTCTCCATGCAAGGACAGGAGAAAATGTCCGCTTGCTAATCATATGGGTGACTACCAACTATACAAGCAGAAAATACTGAAAATTTGCCTCTTTGGTTCCATGTTCCAATTCATTCCTGTTTTCCGTTTTTGCTATTGGCTTTTTGAATAGCAAATAGCTGCTTTCTTCACGTTTGCCATGAAATCTGTAGAAGTTGCTGAGCTGCTTATCCATTGGATTAAGGTGGGCCTTACATGTAGATTTGAGAATGGTAATCTACACTTAATTTACTTTGATTAGACCATGGTAAGTGTGTCATGAAACCATTAATAACATTACAGATAATTTGATATGGTACAGTAATATAATGGTAATTATTAAAAATGAACAGAAAAAATGACAAAAACAATTAAGTAACCCCTTAAGGACACAAAGGCTGATAAATCAACCAAGGGCAATCCTGTATAAAGGCAGGGTGACAAATTGTTAGCTGTACACTGAAGGCAAAAGTCAACATTTTAAATGGGCACTGAAAGAGACCACAAACAGAGATTAAATGGACAAATAGGTTTCCTACAGGGATGTGTTTCTACAGCTACATCATGTAGAAATTGGGAATGTTTTAACTGACATGCCAAGTGCATTTTGGATGAAAACATTTGAAACTGAAAAAGGACAGTGCTGTCAAACATTGAAGGATACAGATAACTAATTTCTTCAAACTGTAGCGAATGATTTTTGTGTTTTGGCCGCAAAGCAAGTGGTTTAAACCACATTAAGTGTTCGGCTGGGGGACCAAAATGCTCTAACTTGAGGTTACTACTATATATCAGTAGATCAATACCTTTACAGTTTATATGAAGGCATTCACTCTATTGCTCCATTGAACTTTGTCAACTAGGCCACAGAAATTTTATTTCTGAAAGATTACAGAGACCACAGGCTTGTTGTACAAAAAGAGAAATGTAAAACAAAATAAATTACTCGGATGACAAGAACTGGACAAAAACCCTTAACCGATGGTGCTACAGTGCATTACCTCTTATGTAGCACCTCTACCATGACACAAACGGCTAACTGTGCGAGGCACTTGGGAGTTATATTAGGAAAGATGCTGCCCAACCCCCTCCCCAAACATACACACAAACGCCTGTAGCCAGAAGAATCACTTCTGTACGCCTGTCAAATCCCAATCAATCTTGTTTATTCAAAGAACTTTTCTTCAGAATTTGGATATAAGAATTGCATTTTGTACAAAATCAAACCTAAGCTTGAACAGCAATTTTTGTATTGTATATTTACAGGATCCTTCGAGATGACTAGGGCCCACATAGTGTGGGGCAGATGGTATGGTAAGCTATTAGCTATCTGTATTTGTCATATTAGTGTCATGACATCAGTGGCATTTTAAGTTATGTGATATAGCTGAATGTTTCTTTAAGCCAGTAAATGGTGCAGAGAAAAAATAAAATAAAAAGGAGGAACTTTGTATAAATACATAAGTATCATATCCAACATTTTTTTTTGTTTTTACATACTACATATGCTTGCAAGTACTTTAATTATTTTCCTCAATGAATATATTTAGAGTTTAAATATCTTTCCAATCACAACCAATTTCCTTCCATGAGATTAGCTGAACAAGAGTCCACAGGAGCAGTATATTTCCGCTCTTTAAACTCATGAGGAGTGGGTGTTTTTCCCCAGCAATTGGGGGGCCTGCAGCCCAGAGCATTTGGCTGGCTCACAGGGAGTGTGCACACATTACCTTCAACTGACATCCCTCACAAATTAACATTTACAGTGGAAGAGAGGACAGAAACAAAGCCAAGTCTTCAACGCCCATCATCTCATAAACACCTCCACCTCTGTTATCTCTCTCTCCCCATCTCATCAAAACATCTGATAGCATCTGAAACTCATTTTGGCGAAACCACTGTGTGTGCTGACTGATATAGACATTGGGAATTTGGTCAATTTAACTGTTTTTATACTCATCATGTACATGTTTGTGTATTTTTCCAGAGTATTAATGCAGTGGACAATGCAGCGTTTTTTTTTTGTTGCTTTCACGCTTCGTTCTCTGTCGGCGGCGGTATGTTGTTAGCCGAAACCATGGAGTCCGGTTTGCGAGTCATCCTGTCCAACTCAGCCTGGACATCAGTCAAACCCGGCTTCTGCCCTTGGAAAAAAATAGGAGACAAAAAGCCAGAAAGTAATCTCCTGTAGCTTCTGTGTGTGTGTCCATAAATAACAGACTGCTACAGCCAGTAAGCGGATGGATGGGGGGGGTTGGATGGTGATGTGGTCCCATGCTAGAGATTGGCGGCACGCTGCCATGGTTAACACACATGCAAAACCAATTACAAGACAAAGAGAACATGTATTCATGCATTATCCTTTCAGCTGGGTTTCTCAGAGATATTACAACTTTCCAGGGCTGGAAGAAAAAGGACATGTAAGTGGGCTGAGACAAAGAAAGGAGTTAATGCAGTGTTTTCCTCATCCCTTCATTGGGTACACCCAGCTATTGAAAACATTTGCTTTAACCCAAACTGTGGTCTAGAGCTGAAATAAGACTGCTAACATGCAAAACAGCTGAGGTTACTCAAGGAACAGTTTGAAAAACACCAGGTAAATAAGCGAGCAGTGAAATATGACGTGTGGAGAGGGTAAGATTAGTTTTGTGGGGGGATTTGTGATTGCCATCTCCGTAGTCATGTGACACATGAACATGGAGGTTCGGTGCATACAGGCCTTTCACCAGTTCCTCCAGATGTCAGAAGGTCAGAGGGAAGTCAAAGAGGACAACTCATCCATTTCTCCTTTATTACTTTCTCTCTCAGGCTGTAGGGATAAACCTCCAGACAACAGCACGGTCCATGGCCATTATCAACAACAGGCCCAGTTTCTAAATCTTCCTGTCTTTTTACTTCAGTGTGCATGTACCCATGCCCTGACACAGATCCAGAAGTATAGAGTATAACTAATAATAAGCTTTTAGAACTCTGTTGATGACAGGGAAACTGATAACCTCCAAGGAGGAGGGTTGGGAAATAGGAAGGCTGTTTCAACAGAGAGTAGAGGTGAGAGCATTGAGGTCAGAACTGTACCTGTTTTCTTGGCAGACCCTTGCACTCCAGTTCCAACTGCTCCACTTCCTGGGCTCCCTGGGGCTCCAGTCTTTTTACTCAACAGGCTGTTGAAGAAGTTAGCCAGCACTCCCTCATTGGCAGCAGCCCCTGAAGGAGAGACACAGACCTTGTGTGACGTTGGAATCGATGAGATGCCTTTTTGTGTCTCAAAAATAACCTTGACTTGCTCCAAATAGCAAGCAGATAAGACATATTAATATAGACTTGTTCAGACTCCACTCCCTGCCCTCTGTCTAGTTTGTACCCTTGCACAATTTTCTCTCTACTGCATTAATAGCCTACTGAGCAGATATGATGAGCTTTAATAGATGATCAAATTGTTATGCCCAACAACTTGTAGCATTTCATCTATTCCAAATTAGCAGCCTTAGTTACTAATTTTCAAAGCTGTAAGGAAATAATGATAAGGTGCACACGTCATCTTGCAAGGTTAGGGCCTAAAGCGTCACCCTGTGATTATCAGCTGGTGATAACCACAGCCCAGTGTTTCTCATCTTTGTTGAGCTAACCCCTTTATCTGTTGATCAGGTTTGTTTGTTGCCATACCACATAACTCACTGTAGGATATAGTCTTTTTTGGTTATGGTTTGCTTTCACTGAGGATCAGCAGTTTATGTTTATGTTCCTTTAGGGTATCCAGTTCTATCTCTGCTAACAGCAACAACACTCAAGACCACCAGGGGCAGGGGTTAACGGGCCTCCATTAAATCTGGTTAAACTCAACAATTTATTTTTAGGCTGGAAGGCACTAGTCCCCCCCCCCCGCTGTTCTTAATGATGGAGAAAATGTCAATATTTCTGTCCAAGCAAGGCCGGCAGGAATCCATTGTTATGGGAATTATGTTAATCGTTACCTCTTGAGGGCAGCGTTGGGGGAAAAAGCTGCTCAAATTACAGTACAGCACTTTTTCCCCATGAGGATCAAAGTACACAGGGCAATTCAGCAAGACTGAGGCAACAACTAGGGTATATTTTCCCAATACACCAATGACACCTTCAATTAAGTCATCATTACAGAAACTAACTCATCTACTACCAATTTCCATGGGTCCAAACAGTGTCAATAAATGTGGACATTAATGGAGGATCTAGTAGTCACCAGAAAATACATCGCAGTAGAGAACAAGCTAGGGAATATTGGAGTGTAGGGTCCTTCATGGTCAGATATGAAAACTAAATTGAAACCTGAGGCAGTCAGAGAGCTCCTACCCTTCATGTTAGGGTCAGGCTTTTTGACAGCGGTCATTGGTGAGCCACTGGTCACGTTGGGTTGGCCACCACGACCCGAAGGCCTGGGGGAACCTGAGGCTGTCCGTCCTGGAGACTCCTGGAAAACAGAAAGAAAGCAGCATTTGTATTGCAGTTAAAATTTGGAAAGCAAAAGGCAATACTTGAATTGGGGGGGGGGGGACAAAAAAAAAACTATAAAGCCATAACATCCATCACAAAGAGTCTCTAAATGATGTTAAGACACTTACTGTTGCTCCTCTTGTTGGTGTGGCTGGTTGTTTAGCTAACAAAGACTACAGGGGGAGAAAGTTACATAGAAAAGTGAATGAATTTATTCAGACTTAGTTTCCATTTTCACAACAAATTCCTATGTATACTCAAATGGGAAAAAAGATCAACTTGGTTACTATATACGGAAAAAACATGGTTACATTGGAATTTTCAGGACACTCATATCATCCCACAGGCATTTTTTCTTTTTCTGTATGTATGAGTTCGCAAGATCCAGATACCATCCTATATGAATGAATTGCACATTTGTTTTCCCATACTTACACTATAGTTTTATATTAGTTTTTCATATACTTTCATATTTTTCCTAATTCTGGATATTACATAATCATCAAGTTTAAAAACTGAATTACATAAACGGGCAGAAAACAATTTGCTTTAAAACCTATTTTCATAAGACAAATATAGTTTGAAACAAGTGAAGAACTGTTCATAAAGTGACTGGCACCCTTGACAGCAGAACGCACAAAAGCAAGAATGTAAACAATACTCATACCTGTTGCTTCATCAGGAATACCTGCTCATCCTCTGCATTTATCTCCTTGTCATGAACAAGCTATAAAGAGGAGAATCAAGGGAAGACAGAACTATCAAGAAAAAGAAAAGCAGGTAGGATATGATGCTAAATATTGCATGCGGTTTTTTGAGGGCGCTGTGCCTTTAAGTTCAATGCATCTTGCACCGCAGCATTTTGTCGTAAGTCTGTGTTGCACCCCTACCTTCCGTACTGGAGGCTTTATGATGAAATCTTCAAACGGATCTTCAGGTCTGACCGTTGTAAAGTTTTCATGCAAAATCCCAATTTTCTTCTCATTATCCCACCCAGACGGACTGAGAGGGGAGGAGAGTTAACTTAGGTGAGGGATTTAAATTCAGTCGCACACAGAACAAAATTCCTGCTAGTTATGTGGAGTATTTAGAGTATTTCAATGAAAGTGAAATGAGAACTCAGGTCATGTGCAGAGCTGATAAAAAGGAAATATGGGCAGGAGTTATGAGAGTTGATGACAAGTGATGACAGTCATATTTGAGGAGGTGGCCAAAAAAAAAAACAAAGCAGCAGTGATGAAATGTGATTGTAGTCAAACATATTGTTATAGTCACACTTAGTGGGAGCACTGGTTTTGTAATAGCATACTAATCTGTGATAAAGACCAACACAGAGCTCTGTATATACACATTACTTTGAACACAAGCTCCCAGCACAGCACCTCAAGCTTTCTAAAAGATGCTTTTTATATCGCCCAAGCATAAGGTGAGAATTCAACTCTGATGTAGCTGATGTTTGCAAGAAGAGTGGAGAAAGATGACATTTAGTGCAGTTTTGAGCACAATTTTCTAGGATATGACTTTTTGTAATGCGTTTAGCCTGCATCTCCTTGGGACTACTTCATGGTTAAATAAATTGCTCAAAGTGTTTTTGGAATCTAAGTCAGTGACAGCTGGTAAGGGCTTTACTTACATGAACACTGCGTCCTTCTCCACCACTAAGGCAGGCGTGGTGAACTGGAAGTCATAAATTTTATGCACTATGTATTTGTAAAGCAGATCCAGATTCTTCTCCTCTTTGACTGAGGTGTAGATCAGGCCAGCTCCATCTGTTTGGCTAGGTTAAGGCATGATAGGAGTATGGATAGGGATATACAAGGAATGAGGGTTTCAACACTTAATGGGAACATGGGTTTCTTCCCATGCAACTAGTAAGTATATGATGTGTCTGCCAAGAGGTTTTAAAGTTATACAATACACAAACGATGGCCCTATAAAACCCTCATCTAAGGCCCATCTCCGTTTTGATTGCCAAAGTGTTGGAACTGAACAAAAGTGTAATGAACACAGTATTAAATCAACCTTTTAACTTTGGCATCTGCTGTAAGTTGCACTGTAGTAATGCCAAAAGTAGGGTACAGGAGATTTTTGGTTTGCCTCCGACACAAGGGGTTAGTAATAAGACTAAGGTCTGTGCTTAAATGTTGAGAATTGAATAGAAATATACATAAATCAATATATTCGAAGAAAGGATACACTGTAAGCAGAATTGCCTGATGTGGGACTGGATGAAATCGAAGTGTTCCTCTCTGTAGTCATGCTCTTTTTCTAATACACCGACTGCATCACACTGAAGAATAAAAGAACAGACAAGGGAGAGAAGCACACAACCATTATAGATGACACAGAAACTCAGGCCTCTGTTCCCCTGGGAGGTACAAATAGGAATAGCAACATCTCAAGTTAACATTGTTCTCTGCCTCCTTATCCTTTCCATCTCAGCCCTCAACCATCTCAACCTAATAAAACCCTTTATTTGTTTCTTTTGTCCCTCTCTGGCTGCCCTCTCTAATGATTTTGCCACTTCCTCCCTCCTTTTAGGAGAAGAGCACTAAAACTGAGGCCCCACCCTGTCTCTCATGTTTGCACTTCCTCAAGGTGACCACAAGGGGGAGAGGGTTGACAACATCCACACCATTCGAGCATGACTCAGGGAGTGCCAAGCAGCCACTTCCTCAAATGAAACATGGCCGTGTCAGACAGCAGGGCCGGTTAAATATGCAGGCGACAGTCATCAAATATAAATACTCCTGCTACATTGTCCTCAATGGAAATGATATAAATAATGGGAGTTGATACATTCAAAGTCACAAGACAAAATAATAAACCCTGCATCTACATTAACCTGTATTATAGTATGCCTTTCTGTTAATTGTTGTTAATGTACTAGTATATGCTTGTGTGTGTACTGTCCTTAATGCTCTGGTGATGTAAAACAAATTCCCTATAAAGTCTTATATTAGTACTCTGCAGAATCAGTGGCATTTGATTCATTATTCAAGTATTACAGCAGCATCAAACATAATCCATTCTATATTTCCTACAATTCTACTCTGGGACAAGATGATATCATATTAGAATTGCATAGAAGCACATAGAAAAGCAATGAAAGATTTGTAATAGTTTCTTATTTACAATAGATTAAGTAAAAAGACCATTTGTTAATTCCATCAGCCTCAAGTCAACCTGTTAGACAACAAAAAATCTAATTTGAAAACAGTGTTTCCAAAAAAGTCTTAAAGTAATAGTAAACTAAATCACATTTTTTGAGCTGTGGACATATTTGTGTGCCTTCAATATGGTGGAACTTATCAATACTGGACAGAAATTGCAGATATAACTTCAGAATGCCAAAAACTATTTGTAAAAATGTTGCGCACTCCTTTGGTTGAAAATGTTAGCTCTGCTGCACTGCCGGCTCCGCCCCGATCAGTGATTTTCAGGTGAATGACGTGAGTGGGCAGAAAATGTTGCCACCCCTGACTGGAGCTGGTGCAGCCACAGGTTCCAACTGATACAGTCCACTGGCTCATTATCAGAGCGGGGAGATTTTGGAGGAGAGAAATCCTCCACCTCAAAAGACCCCTCTGTCATGAATGTGCCCTGAGACTCAGCGTCCATTCTGTTAGCTAGCTAGCAGGTTAATCTCCAACATGTTCTCAAATGGATGTGTCGGAGGTACGCACCACCCCGCCCCCGGATTTTACAGACACACCTTTCTTCCTTTGCTCCCCAATGCTCAAATTGTCATCTACCAAACGGTTCTTTCTGGCCGGAGGCAGGCTGAAACCATGTGTTTCATTTCTCTTTAAGGTTTACCTGACAACAAAATTTTACAAACAGGATAAAAAAAAGATTTTGAAATGTAGGATTCTCTCTTCCTAAGAAGCTTGATAAATAGCAAGTATAGCTGTGAACGATTTATACTTGTTCAACCAAAGTGATTTTTTTTCAGGCTCTCGACAAGGGTGAGGCAGAGGGAAATGAAAATGAAAAGAGCACATTCATTATTTCCTAGTCACAACTAGCATGTGAAGCTCTGCTGATGGCTACATTGTGTTCTTCAGCACTAGCCATTGCCTAGAGGGCTAACTAGCAAGTATAATGCCGGCCTTTTAGAGACAGGAAAGAGTGAAAAGAGAATTTCCCTGCAAGGATCAATAAAGTATCACATTAGTATCACTTTATTATTATCATCGTGTTGGTCATTCACTCAGATTGTCTAAGGGTTAGCTCAGAGAACCTTCCAGATACACTGCCCCAGACACTAGTACTTCTAAAAGGATTTGAATGATTGGTTTAAGCAGGATTGAGAAATCTCCGATAGGCTAAAAACACTCTTATTGAAAGGCAGTCCTTTCACCTCAAAGCCCTACTTCTTAGGCTCCAGGAAACGCTTACCTTTGTGCAAACTATTAGCACTGGAATGCCCAGGTTGTGTGTGAGTGTGTTGTCCCCAAGTGGCAGCACAATGGCTTCGTCATCTGCTGCCGGGGCCCGTCTCTGTGGGGAGGACGGGGTGGCCTCCTCTGGTTCTGTGTACTCTTGGAATGCCTTCACCACTAGAGGACAAGCGGGGGGACAGATAGGGAACCAGAGCATCAGTATACATACAGCAACTGCAGAAGAGTCTATATAAAATGCTGATTAATTCTGTTCCCAGTGTCCTCATCTGCACCACCCTTCTTAACAGCCTTCTATTTGAAAACCCAGACACAGAGGCCCTAGCCCACCCAAACCATTATCCTCAACCCAGGTCCATGGGCAGGGCTTGAGAATAAGGATGGCCCGATGCCAGTATGAGAGAAGTTCGGGACAGCTTATTGATCTGTCACTTGCCCTATCAGGCCGGTGCTGTTTTGTCGTTCCAGCATCGTCATTGGTTGCACATCGATAGTATGCTTGACGCTTGTCACTGGATTCCTGGCAAATTTAGCCACTGCGAAAGTTTGTAGGCAGTATAAAATGCAGGCAAGGGAGGCAAAAGTGAGGCAAGCGAGTGAAAAAAAATAATTAATAGAGCTGGGAGGGACAGACAGAAGGTGCACTGAGAGAGACGAGCTGGAAAGCGTCAGTCAAGATCGGGTCCTCTTATGTTGTTGTGATACAAATAAAGTGAACTCTCCTCATCCTGCCTGTGTCTCAGTCTGTCACGTCCCCGGGGGTAGCAAGTCTGTAGCGGACAGAATATTTGAAGCCAGTGCACCACTGGCCCGACTGAGCCAGTGGAAAAAGTCCTTAATGTTGAGCCCTGCATGAGTATGTGTTCAAATGTGATAACAGGGCTGAAAGTTAACACTGAAAGTTTACTCCACCTATACCAAACCTAAGGTATCAACCTTAACTGCCACAAACAACAATTCAAACCTGAGCAACATGTATCAATAAAACTCTTCCTGCCAGTATAACTGCTGCTTTCTGACTCAGATTATATACCTGAGATTAGGCCAGAGGCCAATACTTTGCATTGCACATAGACACACTACAATATACACTTCTGCAAAATGACAGCACTGTCTAAGGTGTTAAAACTGGGCGGATCCCTAAAGCCTATTGTTCAACAGCAAAGCGTATTACTGTATAATAATCCAGGTTTCAATACCATTGGGGGGGGGGAAAACAATTATGCCAATATGATGTATATCAACCATTATAATAGAGGACTTGGGTGAATGGTAGTAAAGGAGAAATATAGCCTCCTACCTTCTCCTGCTGCACTTCCCCAGCTGTGAGAGCTTTTACTTATCAACTGCTGTGTGAAGTGGAGGGATTTTAGATGCAGGAAGTTATGGCCAACTTCCTCAGGAGCCTCGGGAATGCAGTTGGGATGGCCCACAAAGCCAGATTGACTTCCCGGTTTTACCCCCAGCACCACCAAGAGTGAGCCAACTCATGCACTCTCCAACATGGGATTTAGTGTATAGGGAATGAACCACTGTAAGCAATTTGACATGGAATCCCTCTTGGATTCAGGATTACACTGCTTTACTTCTGAACAAATAACAGAGTATGCAAACTTGGGCACAAGGGTAAGTAGAGTGGGGGGTTTTTTCTTCCAAAATTCATATACAGAGGATGTCTGAATATAATTTGCCAAAAATGATTTGCCTTCCTCCATTGTGAACTCTAAGTGATTGCTGGGCAAAGTCAGACTTAGTGAGATCATCTGATCCTCTCCAGCAGACAGAGCTGAAGCTACGGGGGGGGTCTGCTGAGCCTAGACATGGCAGACAACTAAGATTTATTGACTGACACACCACAGACAAGATGACTGCATAATGACATCATGAAGATAAATCCTAAGATTAGGGAAGAACATTTTGAGAAATTCCTTGATTGTGTTCAAGGTAGTTGCAGCAGGGTGCCATAGTAAGTAGGGCGACAGTCTTTAACCGGAGGACCTTGGTTCAAGCCCAGGTCAACGAGCATTCAACCTGCTGGGGTGTCTCTGAGCAAGACACTGAATACCCACCAGCTCCAGGGGCGCTGATCTGTGGCAGACCCTGTGCTTTGACTGCCCCTAGGAATAGGTTCCTTACACAGATCAATAAAGTATTACACATGGATATTTGTCCAAGATAATTAATTAAGTTCAATCATGCCAAAATCTGTTCTAAAACAAAAAAATCTGTACTAAGATTTAGATTTGCCCATAACATTTTTACCGGAAGAGCCAGAAAGGCTGCATGCGAACAATCTTTGGTTGAGCATTAGCCATGCGGACATATTTACCTTCTACAGACTTACATCAAGCAGTTTGACATTAGTTGTAAAATTGCTGGCAACACTTGAGTAGAACTGCTTTACAAGTAGCACCCATGTGCATTTGTTCATGTAAGTGGCGATGTGAAGCTTGAAGGAAGTGAAAGTAAAATGAAAAGGGGGCATCCTCCCTTGTGTGAACATGTTTCGGTTATGAATACAGAAAACTACCATCTGCAAGCTTTGTCAGATGACTGTCACTGCCAGGTTTGGTAACACCAGCATCCTATTTTACCACATGAAGATCAAACGTGTACCAGAATGATAATCTTTTCTTTGCTTCAGTTTTACCAAAAAGTAGTATTCCAAATAAATGTCAGAATACTTAATTGTGACACTTTACCTTAAATTAACAAATTGTTCATTTAACTGCATTGTGTTTTGCCTACGGTTTCAACAGTGCAAGTGAAAATAGATACCTTTCCCCACATTTCAAGGCTATTAATGAAACACTAATAATGAAGTTGGGTGGCACAGTGGCTAGCAGTGGGTAGCACTGTCGCCTCACAGTAAGTGATATTTCCATGATTCCTCCGGGTGCTCCGGTTTCCTCCCACAGTCCAAAGACATGCAAGTCAGGTGAATTGGAGACTCTAAACTGTCCATAGGTGTGAATGTCTGTATCCCCGTTAGCCCCGTGAAGGACTGGCAACTTGTTTACCTGCCTTTCGCCCAATGCATGCTGGGATAGGCTCCAGCCCCCCGTGACCCTGAATAGTAATAAGCGGGTATAGAATGAACGAATGAAGTTTAATCAAATATTCTTCAAAATGTGAAAAAACTGAATGAGTGCTGACAAGTTTCATCCAAGTATGAATTCTGGCTTGATATAACTCCCTTGAGAAATATTAATTCAATAGGATAGTAACATCCTATGTCACAATATTGCATTACAATACTTCATATATAGCAAAACATTAGGAACTAAAATATGTTTTATATTCTGGCCACAGTAATGTGAAAATATTATACTGGGAGCTCTCTGGCTATACCAATCTCTGTAGGTCCCTCATAGCCCTGACCTCTTCTATTATTGTTGTATTGGCAAACTAAGAGACAAATTAAGAGGCAAAGAGAAACAGAAAGAGAGGCACAGATAGACCATGCCCACTTAAGGCCTATATCTTTTCTACAAACAAAAGGTGGGGTCAAATAGCATTGATACATACTACCTCAACCTACTAATAAAACAATAATCATTTATATACATAATAAACATATTTAAAGCACCTCAAAGACAGTGTGCCAGAAAAATGACAAAAGCAAAGGCTTGCTTTTTCAAACTTCCAGTCACACTGTGTGGATCCTGGATGGGGACCTGTACCACAAATTAGATGTGACTGTTTCATTACTCACAGATGTCTGAATTGTAGAATACCCTGGGCTGGCATAAAAGTTCAGTTAAAATTTGCTAGTGATTTTTTTAGGTAGAAGTAGGTAGCGCTTGCTGCACTTGCTCAGTGCTTGCTCAGTGCTTGCTGTGCATAGTTAACTAGTTTTATTAAAAACCAATCTCAAAAAACAACCAACCAAACAAAAAAAAAATCAAACAAAAAAAGCTATTCTTAGCAAAAGCAGACTTGATATATGCTAGCTATAGTTTTTGCTTGAATGTTATCATGGCAACAGTGGTGTAGCCTGGAGCCTAAGTTTAGCATGGAGGGAAGGAAGTTAAACATTTCTGGCTAAAAAAGGTCAATCTTCAAATAAGCAGACTGGTCTAACTGGAGACAGATTGTGACTGTTAGACAGATTGTAAGACAAAGACTTAAATCAGTGTTAAACTAGTGATGTGGATCACCACAGGTCTAGCATGGCTAATACACAGATTTACTATAGCTGCAAAATGAAGGCAACTGGTTTCCTTTCATTTCAGAGAGACAGACCTTGGGGCAACACAAAATAGCCATGATATTAGCCTACACACAATTCCCAAATACTAGGCCTGGAAAACAAATTCCTGTTTAGTCACAGTCATAACAGTCACTAAATGAAAATGTACTCATTCCAATGTGTGATCCAGCAAAAGGTTGATCTTGTCATTTTATTTGAGGCAGCACCAGCAGAGAGCCTGCTCCAGTTACAGCATAGCTGGAGTCAGAACATCCAGCCCACTGGCTGAATTCAGACCAACTCAGTTTACGTCCCTTCCTTTTCCTGACGCTACTGTCAGAGGGGAGGGAACCATGATGCAAGACGCCTGCAAGACTGCCTGGACAAAAACCCCTCTCTTCTTCCTTTGTCTCTCACACTCACATGCACACACAAATACACATTGACTTGGCCTAACCAAGCTGCCATGTGTACTGATGACACGCCTCTGCTAAATTGAAAAGCTGACCGTGTCCATGGGTGGGGTGAAAAAATAGGTTTGGCTACGGAGAGAAAGTAGGAGTAGCCCTAGAAAAGCCTGGCCAACAGCTTGTGAGTTTTGGCTGGTGACCAAAGAACAGCCTAAAAAATTGATCAAACTATCAGTCAGACCTCATCTAAAAACAGGTCATGATCACAAATTTGCACCTGTAATGATTAATCAAGCCTACAGCACTTACAATGTATAATTTATGTATCGTTTTCTTTTTATATTTCCTTCCACGCCATCTTTCCTTTCCAATGCAATGTATAAATTAATCTAAGTGAAGCTCAACTACACCTGCTAGTTCAACTGAAAAAAATCTAAAATGTGCTTAGTAGTCATCACTTGGCTAACAACTTCCCTTTCCTCTGTTTCCCATTAGCCAGTGGCCCTATGGGCTACCTTATATTAAGTTATATGGTAGTAACAGTAGTAAAAGATCTGAGTATTTCTAATAGACCTGATCAAACCAATCCACCCACTCTCATTCACACACAATCTGCATTCTCTGTGATAAGTAATTTAGAATTACAAGAGCAGTTGTAGCAAGCAACCTTTGGAGACAGACAAGTCCACGTTATACAATCTCTGCAAGGCTAAACTTGTTTGAAAAGCAAGAATCTTTCTGAGCACAAAAGACCCCTTCATGATTCAGAGATGATCATTTCTAAAATTAAATGGGAGCACAGCATCTGAATGCACCACAGCTATTGATCTGCAGAACTTGCCTGTAGGTACAACACACAGCTGAGGATCATGGGCCTCTGATGATGACCTAGAAACATCCATGACAATGTGTAATGTTATACGGTGCTTGTTCGCCTTCTATGCTATGCAGTGACCAAGCTCTCCTTCCTTTTCTATAAGCAGCCAGTTAGCATTGAGTCCGGCTTTCATTATTTAACCCTCCCATTGCTGACACCCTGGGATGCTTCAGGGCCTGTTTTAGAATAGTTTTTTTTTAAAGGGCATCTGCTTTTAATCCCTCTCTTCAGCTATCCAAATCAACTATATGTTTATGGCATTATAGTTCTATTAATGTCCCTCAACACAAAGGATCACCAGCTCAAAACAACCGTAGCAGATTGTCTTCCTTGATGAACCTAAGAATTGTTTTACCTCTTTTTACATCAGTCCCGGCTGTCCATAACAAACCAATGGTTAAAAAAAAAATGTACGGACCACTCCACAGATCTAATTCTAGGATGCACGTGGCAGCAACAACATATTCAATTTGATTTATTTCGATGTTCATTATGTTCATAATGCTACCAACTGCTCACTTGAACAGAAGAGCTAGCTAGTTATCAACAGTGATGGGTGGTAACGTGATATTCAATAACACCTTACAGTAATATTTTTTACTTTCTTCAGTAACAAGTAGTGTAACAAATTACTATTTCAATTTCAAGTAAATAAGTTTAATAAGCCAATCTCCATGCCTGGATTTATTTCCGTAATAACTAAATAACTTCTCACAAGATCGATATGTTTACATTTGGCTGGGAGTATTCCCATTACTATGATTTTGTCAAGAAGAAAGACGACAAAAATATCACTGTTACATGTAAACTTTGCGCAGGTACAAGGTAAGAGAAAACAGTCTCCATTTTTATTTGGGGCGGTGGAGCAACACAAAAGTAATATAATGAGTATTGTAACATTACTTCTCACAAGGAGCAATAGGTAAGGTTATATTATTACTTTTAAAATGAGTAACGAGTCAAGTGGAATAAGTAAGAAGCCCAACACTGGTTATCAACTATAATTAGTTTTACACCAGACCTGTAAAAGAGGTGGCCCATGGGCCCGTTCTGAATGGCTGGCCATGTCCAAGGGACCAACTAAAATTTTACAATGAACTAAATGCAGAATTTTCTAAATAAAAGCCCATCTTAAACTGTCAGTATTCACTTTCATGAAGATTTACTAGGTAGGGAATTTAATTTTAGGGCCTATAGGCTACCCTATATTGCCAAATTATATAGTAGTAAGAACATTTCTAACAGATCTGAGTATTTCTAATAGACCTGATCAAACCAATCTACCCCCTCTCATTAAACAATTTGAATTCTTTGTGAAAAGTACTTTAGAATTGCAAGAGCAGTATTCGCAAACAACCTTTGTAAACAGTATATTCCACTTTATAAAACCTAGGTAAGGGAATTTCATTTTAATACCAACCACAATGTGAGTCTCATACCAGTAGATAAAAATCAATCATTACTTACTGTTCTGCTCCATTTCTCTCATCTCCTCAGGAGGGATCCTGAGCTTGTCCACGTGGTCACGCAGCACACTGGCCCACTTCTGTAGCGACTCCATAATGGTCCAGGGTCTCGACATATCCGCAACAAACACAGCCAGGCTGTCCGCTAGTGACTGAGCCGATACAGCAAACTTAAGCAGGCCTTTGTGGTACAGGTCCCCATCCAGGATCCACACATTACAACGGGTTAAGTCTACAATGGAAAATAAGAAAGTAATAATAGAAATTGCAATCCTTCATTTCTTTAAACCATCGTTGTTTTCTAAAGGCTAACATAGCAATAATATAACAAAGGAGCTATAGCAACTAAACTCACCATCTCTGTCCTCATCATGGACATTTAAGTACAGATACTCCAACCCCCTCCCTTTCTTGTTGTGTTCAGCTCCTTGAAGTTTTGACATTATCGATGTCTTTCCTGATCCATCCTCACCTGGAAGATATTTTATGCATCAACATAAATTAGGGATATTATTATAATTATTATGTAATAATACAGATTTGTACCATGTTTATTATCTGGTCAAGCCTGAATGATACAACATAGCCCAAGCGTTCATCAAATCAACTCACTGCCTACATCATAACATAGCAGTCATTACATCTGTTGTCATGACTGTCTGAAGCATCTCAAATGATTTCATTTTCTGGTCAACAACATAGACGTCCACGACTGTAGCTTTGTGATACCTACCAAATACCAGTATATTTTTCCCCGATGGCAACTTCGAATTTGAACGAGTTGACACCTCACTCAGTATTGAGGACCTACAAGACATAACAATGTCACATATCCAAGTATTAAAAAAAATCTGACAGATAACGAATTCTAGGGCGTTGTTGATAGGCAAGTGGCAAATTGACAGCTCAGTTTCTCCAACGTTAACTAACTGCTGCAACTTTCATTTGACAGCTAACGTTAACGTTACACGACTACTGGATAAAAGCAGGAAATAATAGTCACGAAAAGGGAATCTTCAATTCCATCGGCAATAAATTAGGCTGTGAATCCATTAAACCTCACAACTGACCTTAAAATTAATGACAAATAGTAACGTTATCCCTGTTGAAAAGCGTTGACGAAAGTCTTACATTTAAATTAAAATGTCTATATAACTTAAGGCTAGTTGGTTCTTGCATTACCCTGTTAACGTTGACGTTACTGTTAGCCGGCTGTACACTGCATAATGTTGTTAAGTTAGCTACCTTAGAGCTATGTGGTTAGCTTTGTTAACTTTACATAAAAAGGTATGGAAACAAGACATATTATGAATGTTTATCTTCACATGACTAGTAATACAACTGCCGCACTCCCGACTAGCTAGCCAATATTAAGAAAATTCGCTGGTGGTAAACGTTAGCTATAATGTTAGTGATGTGTCTGGTTAGCTAACGTTAGCAGATATGCTAACGCAACTGACGTTAGCAGGCTCACCGCACTGCTTCAGTTTGCTGCTTCTGCTAGCCGGGCCGGTTTTTGATAGAGAGCAACCGGCAGTGACAAAGCAGAACGACAACATTTGTAGCTTTTCGTGAATGATGTTGGCAGGCATGGAGTTGTTAAAAAATAGATCAACTTACCAAAGGGTTTGTCCTTCCTCGTCTTCGTTGTTATTGTCGCCTGCCCCGGCTGCGCCCAGGAGCTGTTTCTCCAGAACGGGAGCCATCTTCTCTTTCCTCAACCACAAAGGCAAGGCCCTACTTGGGCGCCCCTAGGACCTCCTTCCTGAAGGATGCGTTTGATTCATTGTCTGCAACGTCGCGCCGGCAGCATGGGTGCACCTCTGCACATTCGTCTTTCGATTAATCGCAGTGGGTTTAAGTAACTTGCTCAGTAATTGTTGGTCGTTTTAATAACATATATTTATCTTTAAGAGGTTAACTATGCACTTTTGTCTAATTTCCTTTTTTAATTATTAATAGGCCGTAATAACAATAATAATAATAATAATAAGAAGAAGAAGAAGACGAAGAAGAAGAAGAAGAATTAGAAGAAGAGCAGAGTTTTAGCAGTATTTTTGTGGTCATGATTTGTATTGCTTTCAAGAGAGAAATAGAAAATTACTATAATCATGACCAATAACAATATAGGTGTGGGGTTTGGATAGGGGGCAACAGACAATTTACAATCAAAAATTGCTTGAGGATCTTCAGATACAATGAAATCAGAAATATGAAATGACAGAGACTTCCACCCTTCATCTGTAAATGCCACAATAGCTTGCCAGTCATACGTTTCAGGTGTACAATATCGAATCGGGAGCCTGATGGAAGATATTAATGAGGAACCAAGCTCCACCCTCCCCAGACCCGAGGACATTGACATGGTAGTGAGGTTGTCCCCCATTGATAGGATCCAGGCATAGACAAGCTGACATTTTATTCCAAGATTTCTCTGTGGGTTTTGATGTCTTGTACATATTATTATAGATGATTTTGTGTATTTTCTTTTCTTTTGTTAGTTACTTTTTTGCACAAATATGACTGTGATGTTGTGAAATAATGATGAATCTCCAATAGATGGTGCTATTCATGCTTTGCTGAAATCCGGTAGCTTTGATTTATGAAGGGAGCACACGCTCCAATCTGATCCTAAAACAGGCTAGCACGCTCTTTCTCCTGCAAAAGCTGCTACTTTATCCAGTTGAACCTTGATCCTACCTTCAGAGGTCTGGTCTGACTGGGTCTACGATTTGATTTGAAGCGAGTTTCTGCATGTTTTAGAGATAACCCAACATGTAGAGCTGCTACTGAACGCAAACCTGTCACTTCAGTTTGATTGCCATTTTTATGGAATTGAATAATCATGAAGTCTGTCAAATCATAGTCTACGGAAATGAAAAGAAGAAATACGAAAACAGTTATTGTAATCTATAGGAATATTATAGGAATATCACTATCAGTGATTATATTCGTTAGGGTGGGCTGCATTATTGTTTAATTCCTCCAAAAGTAATGCTGCATTTTGTTTATTAGGATGCAGTAGGCTTTGTAAACATATATCATGGTATGAAACCTATAACATGGTATGAGAAGGCAGGAATGTTCCACTCAAGACAACGAGACAGCGCAACGTCTCTGCTCAAATGAAAATGCTGCGTATCTCTGTTCAGAAGATTGAACGTCTACTTCCACTTCTTGTGTGTTGTTTGGAGGGCACTGCCAAATGTGTGTTTGCTTTGAAGCTCTCAGCAACGTTCACCTCTGATTCTGCGCTTAAACCGAAGCTAGTGTGACAAAGTTTTTTAGGAACAATTTACAAATGAGGACCAACTGCTCTGACAGTCTAGTTCTGCGGCTGCGCAATGGATGATATTGAATGGGTTGAAAGGTCTGAATGACGTCAATATATGAAGCTAACACAGCAATGAGAATAGCAAGAACTGCTCAAGAGCTGTATTTAAACCAAGAACGCGAAGACCAGTCAAGCCATGCAGACAATACTTTGTAAGAGCAGTGTCCTCTTCTGAGAAAGAGATATAAGAGATAGAATTTTATGTTGGGGAAATGTATATATTTATTTCTATTTCTATTTCTGACAGACATAGATATTTATAATTCACATAAAGTGTTAAAACTATTATCATTGTCCTTAAATGTCTATTTTGATCCATTATATTGTGTTGCCATTGTGTTGTCAGTTCTTGTGACAGAAGAGGGCGCTGTCCTCTAAATAATACAGTTCTCCTGGCCTTGATTCTGCAAAAAAACCTGATTGATAAAGTATATGTTTACACTTTTGGATGATGAGATAAGAAGTTCACAAGCAAATGTTTGTCTGATCAAAAACTACCAGCTGTGAAAACAGGTGCAAGGGTATGAGATATAGCAGAGAATGTAAAATGCAATCATTTAAACATTCTGCCTGGTTTTCAGATCTGTGATTTCAAATCTAAAAGCTTTAAAAGATCTTTTTCATCACCCATATTGAGATTTAACAGCATCTGGTTGCATAAAAAACTATTCCCAGTAACCTGCCACCACATGTTTTATATGCAACTCTAATCATCAAACTCACCTCAAGCAGGCTTATAATGCAAAATAACCAGTCTGATTGCATTCCAAATGCTATGCTGATTAAAACACAGGTTCATGAGTTCTGTGTGGCTCAGTACAATTGTCTTGTGATTTCTGTTGATGGTGTCGATTTCACCGAAAGAGACTGTTATAAAGAAAAGCTTGTGTCTGAGCACTCCCAGGGAAGCTATCAAAGACCACATCTCATTGCGTTTCTTGTTTTGTGAGGGTGTGAATCAGTGAACTGCTGCTAGAGGGGGTGTCAGGCTGTTTAGCTATAGGAGGAGAATTATATTCTAGTGGTTGAAATTAAAGTTGAAATGAAAGTCATTTCTGCTGAGCATTGCCACTTTACATTTCACTGCACACCTCGTGTGTGTATGTGACAAATAAAGTTCTTGAATCTTGAATCTTGAAAGTCCAGAAGAAAATTCCTTATCAGTAATATGAAGATACTCATTATTCTAGAGTAACTGTTTTATCCTCAGAGAGAAATGAAATGTATTATGTATAGTGGTATGCTCCAACTTGCTAACGTCTGATCCTGATACACCAAAGGCATCAATAGTTTACATGTGGCAGTGTGTTAGTGCCATGCTACTTCGGCACACTTGTTCAAATAGACATGTTCACCTGGATGAAGGTCAGTTGTAGAATTTCATTAAGGCTCACCCCTGACCAACATTGTCCCATTAACACATAGAAGGCAAGTAGCACAGAGCCACCGTGCATGAAGATACTTGGGAACACTGAGAGAGACCCTTTGGTCCTCTTCATGCCCTGCCTTTTAATTCTGAACATGCAGAACGGTACACTTTATAACACGTTTAGGATAACTTAAACACACATCACGCAGGCTGTTCTCCATGTCTATTATGGCATATGATTAAGTTGATCTACCCAGAAACCCACAGTCCAGGTACTGACTTATGTAACAGCTTACCATAGACTAGCTGAGGAACAACTCACATTTTCTTTTCATGCATGATTCAATATTGCATTTTTGCAATAGTTTGTAAAAGGTCTCTTTTCTTTATTATATAGTAAGTGGGACTTTATACTTGTAGTGTTTTTATTTGTGTTTGTTATGCATAAGGTTATTTGTGTTTGCTTTGTTTGCTTAGTGCTCTTTAGTTTGCTATGTTTGCTTTGTGTTTTCTATGCCAATAGGGGTAAGCATTCACGTTATTCCACTGGGAAAACAACAGCAAATCACTAAAATTGCCTATAGGAATTTGATTTTCTGTGTGTGGTACTCAGTAGTGAGCTTATAGTGACTTTTTAATTCAATTTTTTACTTTTTTTATCTCCTGATTTATCGCTATAATATTCCTATAATATTCCCATGGGGATTTCTCGTGTTTTACTCTGATTCTTGTATATTATCCTTTTAACATTTATTATATAATTACTGTACTTCTTTTTCACAAGGGAAGAGCAGAGCAGATGGGGGTTCTTGTTGTAATAGAAGGGTTGTTGATGATCACGTTTCAAACGTGAAATAAGTCGTCATATTTAGCCGTCATATTCAAAATGACCCTCAGTCCCCACATCAATTTCTAATCCAGAGAAATATGTCCTGGTAGTGGTGTGGTGTGTGTGCGTGTGGGAGAGGAGGGGTTAAAGTTTGGGAGGGTGTAGATTGCAGACAGAGGAGTAGTGGGGCAGGCTGGATTGTGATAGCGACAGATGTCTAGAGAACAGCGAGGGGCACTCCTCAGCTAAAGCACCTCGGAGAGCAGGGGCGGAATCTGTGCAGCTGTCACTCGCCAAGGTTTACCTCTGTTACCAAATCCTACCGAATCGGGAGTACAGAAGATCACTCTCCACAAATACAGGTCAGTCACTTCATCTTAAAATGATTTTTATTTCCATCGGATGGATGCCTAAAAACGAAATCTCTGCTCTATAGGTAGAGCTTTATAGAAAGACAGAAAGAAAGAAAGAAAAAGAAAGAAAGAAAGAAAGAAAGGAAGGAAGAAAGAAAGGAAGGAAGAAAGAAAGATGCTCTCGGGGGCTGGGCACCCTTCCCATTGTTCTCTCTCCCTCCGTATCTTTTTGTACATTTCCACAGCTGGCATGGTGTAGAGAGATTGAGATTTTCACATTCAAAAATGTAGATTTTGACTTTGGCTTTACTGCATGTTAACAGTCAGTGGCGCTCGTTGAATTTTTAAGTAGGCCAGGCGATAAAAAAAAAAACCCTCTTTGATAAAAGCGCCGCGCAGACATAGGCAAAACAAAGTTTCGAGCTGTGATACTGGTTGCGTATAAACAACGAGGTTCCAAGCTAATTTGGTCACTTTTCTAAATTTGTAAATGCTCGTGTGCGATATTTTCAAATGATCGCGAACAAAAAGGGCAGAGCAGATGAAGTAGCGGTGGGTGGACTGAAATGGGGGATGGAGACCCCTATAGCCTTCAGAGCTCAAGTCCTCATTGTCAGTGTAGGCTCTAGTATAATTCTTGTGTAAACTATAATATAATCCTCTGTCGTCAACTTCCTTTTCCTCTGCAGTAATATTGTAGTAATTCACCACTTTTCTTAGTAACTATTGTGTTGCAAATTCCCACCCATTGTTAACGGCGCATGCTGCCGTCCCTTCTTGCGCAGCTCCTTTATATTTTCTGATTTGTGCTATGCATAAGATACATTCTTACTGTACATTGGCATTGTTTGTACTTTATTTATTCTGAGGCAGGCTTGAGAAAATGTAAGTGAAAGTCCACAGTGGTCTGAGCTCAGCCTAGTTCTTTCAAAACTAGAATTTGCTTTGTCTGATTTGAAGGCCCTGGGACGCCAACCGGATTTATTAAAGAAAAAAAACATTAACTGAAAAAGCAAGTATTGTGTAGGCTAATTAATGAGATTTGGGGCAATAGGCGTTGGAGTTATGTTTATAGGGAAGGTATGGTTTCTCATTTTTATATGTTAATTGGACGAACCAATAGACTAGCATTGATGTGCGTAATGGATAGCCTATCCCAGCCTGGCATGGCGCATCCTGTCTTGATTGCTCCATTGCAGCACTATGGACAGCTCCCAGTTTGTTCACACCCGTGTCCACACCCATCCCCTTACTGCAGTTCAAGCTGCCCCAGGCAACTGACCTCTCATCTGTTCATATGTGAATTACCCGATTGTGGCATTTTGGGCATGATATACAATCAACACATTTTGCGTAATATTTTCAGCCTTTGGTTGGTTTTATGGAATAGCCTAATCGAAGTGGCAAATTGTCTTTAGATTGTGCCATTTATCAGACATGTCATATAAATGTATAGTCTCTCTTCCTCCTTCTATGCAAAAACAAGGCGGTTTAGGATCTTTGTCCATCTATTTTACTCGATAGGTTGCTTGAGTTGTTCCATTATTCTGGGGACAGCTCTGGTGTTTCTCTGAAACACAATCTGTACGATAAAGTTGAACTTCCAGTTCTCTATTTACTCACCAAAAGGAAGTTGCAGTCTGTGGCAATCATTAGCTCTTCCTCTACATGCACAGCACTGGAGTTACATGAACACATAGTAGTGCATGGGATAGTGTAAGTCAACTTCCTATCATCTGCCTTTCCTTAAACACTGCTGGATCCACTCACCCTCCAATCCTATTTATGTAATATTTATTTACTTACTTGCTTATTTATTTAATTATTTTCACCTGAGACTCAGTGCACCACACCATGGTGAGAGAGTAGTAGGGTGAATAAATGTACATCTAAATTAGAATAGAAGGCCTAGAATGGTGGGCTGGTTTGGCACACAGCCTTACTCGAGATTCCTGAAAGGGCATGGAGCGCCATGGAGATCTCAGAAAGGTTCCCATGCAGTGGCCATTGAGAGCTGTCTCCAAATTGAACTACCCATCTTTGTTCTGTATCCTCAGCTATAAAAAGTTTTTTAATGAAGATGAGTATGTGTACTGCCATGGGCCTTTTGAAGCCAATTTGATGCCTCGTTCTCAGATTCATGTAAAAGACAGTTCATGTTTTCAATACATCTTATAATAATGGCATACAAGGTGGTCTGGTTAAATATTCTAACATCAGGAATTTGTTTTTCGAGTGGACTCTCTATTGTGCAATAATTCTTTATGATTTGCATGCAGATCTATTTTATTTGATAGCATACAGTTGAGACTGTCAGAAATGTGCTCTATAAATAAACTTGCCTTGCCTTGCCTTGCATAATACACATTTTAACTGACACCATCATCCACTTGTTCCTAGGCGACACCATGGGAGGCAAACTGTCCAAGAAGAAGAAGGCATATGATGTAAGTGACCCCAAAGAGAAGAAGGATGAGATTACAGCAGCAGCTGTTAGTGCAGTGGAGTCTTTTCAAGCCGCAGTGGAGAGCTCTGCCCCAGCCCCAGTGGCTGAAGTGACGGCCGAGGCAGCCAAGGTAGTATCAGCAGCTGTAGAGGAGGCTGTAGGGTCAGCTGTGGCAGCAGTAACTGAAGCTGTGGAGACAGTGGTGAAAGACACATCAGAAGTGCTAACACCTGCAGCTCCAGAAGAACCAGCTCCTGCAGCTCCAAAAGAACCAGTTCCAGAGGAACCAGCTCAAGTTCCAGAAGAACCAGCTCAAGTTCCTGAGAAACCAGCTCCAGTTCCAGAGGAACCAGCTCCAGTTCCTGAGAAACCAGCTCCAGTTCCTGAGGAACCAGCTCCAGTTCCAGAGGAACCAGCTCCAGTTCCTGAGAAACCAGCTCCAGTATCAGAGGAACCAGCTCCAGTTCCAGAAGAACCAGCTCCAGTTCCAGAGGAACCAGCTCTAGTTCCTGAGGAACCAGCTCCAGTATCAGAGGAACCAGCTCCGGTTCCAGAGGAACCTGCTCCAGCTCCAGTTCCAGAGGAACCAGCTCTAGTTCCTGAGGAACCAGCTCCAGTATCAGAGGAACCAGCTCCGGTTCCAGAGGAACCTGCTCCAGCTGAGCTCCCAGTGGCAGCTCCAGAGCCTGCAGCTGCTCCAGAACAGTCTGTTTCAGTCCCAGAGCCTGCGCCTGAAGAACCAACTGCAACACCAAAGGATTCTGCACTTGAAGAGCCTGCTGCAGCAGCAGATACACAAATACATGAAGCAGTCCCAGAAGAGCCTGTGGCTTTAGCAGATCAACCTGCTGCTACAACACCAGAAGAGCCTGCACTAGCTGAGTCCAAACCTGAAGAGGTCCACGAGGAAGAGTCTTTTCCAGGCCCAGAACCTGTGCCAGAACCAGAGGTCAGCTCGGAAGCCCCAGAGGTTGTTCCTGCCAACACAGAGAAGGTGACTGACACTACACCCACACACTCAGAGCCAGAGCCCATACCACAGATTGTTATTGAGCCAGAAGCCACTGTGGAGGAGACAGTGGTACCTGCTGCTGACCCTGAACCTGAGTCCACAGCTAAGTTTGAGGAATCAGCAGAGGCAGTGACTGAGCAAGAGCCAGAACCAGAGAAAGAGCCAGAGCCTGTTACAGCGGAGCCCGCAGCAGAAGAACCAGTAGCAGAAGTTGAGTCAGAGCCAACAGCAGCTGGGTCTAAATCTACAGAAGCTGAGACTGTGGAAGCAGAAGCAGCGGCTCCTGAGGCCTCAGAGCCTGCAGCAGAAGCCCCCAGCACTGAGGTGGCACCTGAGCAACAAGCAGCAGAATCTGTTCCTGAGATTGTCATCTCAGAGTCAACCTCTGCCAGTGATATTACTGTTGAGGCTGAGGTAGTAGCTGAGGCCTCTGCAGCAGAGGTGCCCAGCCCAGAGATGGAGGTAGAAAGCAAGATGAAGAATGGAGAATTAGAGAGCCCTTCTCTTACAGAGGATGTGGCAAAAGTGGATGCACTTCCTGCTGTAAATGGAGAGTGCACAGAGTCCACTGCTGCTACTGAACAACAGCCAGAGGAACGTGTTAATGGTACTGAAAAGCCTGAGGAGACTCCTGTCAAGGAGCAGAGCGATTGTGAACTGAAAAAGGACTTGAACCTGAGTGGGGATGTCCAGGAAGCTCCTGATGCAATCTCTGACATGGTGGAGGCTGTCAGTACTACAGTCAGCTAAGCAGTTGACTTGGGCTGAAAAGAAGGCATCTTTCAAATTAATGTGAATTCAGTTTTATCCTCTGATGTTGCAAGAAAGCCATCTAATCAATGGTAAACACCGCTACACAGGCTTTTCGAAGTGCTGAAGCCACCACAATGTTTATTGTGGTAACTCAGGCAAAAATATTTTTTTCTGGGTAACCAAAAATGAAACGCAACCACTTGAGGATAGAGAGAAAGAGTGAAATAGCAAGTGAGTAAGGG